>JAZHYW010068113.1:0-78370 GCA_037355805.1 Ixodes ricinus
GTTGCAGAGTGTCAGGCACGCGTGCATATTGGTGGCCATGCGGTGGACAGAAAACTTCGACCTCGAAAGCAGCAGGCAAACCATTGGAAATTATGGGCATGAGGATTGCCGTCCAGTTGGCCCGAAATAAGTGTACTTTCGTTTCAGTGCAAGCACAGGTGGTTTCTTTCTCACCGGGACCAAGAGTGGCAAAACCTTTTCTACATTTACCGCAGTTCAATATAGGTTCACAACAAACTCAGATTGTGTAGTATCTTGAGTCGCTGCAACACGGTACGCCCGCCATAACAATCACCCAACCTGGTTAGCCAATGAGAAAAGTGATCTGGATTACATTTAAATTGTAGTGTAGTTCAAGTGGCCAGTAGGGGTAGACATCCTTGGCCATGGAGACAGAGAAACATTCAGGGCTAGGATACAGACAACTGGTATCGTTAAGTAAGCTAAAGAAATTATGAGCTCTGCTTGTTGATTAGCGCTGCGAGTGTATCGCGGGGCAGTGCATGTGTAGGCGATTCTGGAAATGCAGCAGTGTTGCGCTGTCTGTTTCTGCACAATCTATGTAAACGATAGCATTAATGGATGTCCGAGTCTATACTGAAAACATAGAAGCGGTACTCGAGTTAGCGAATCAGCCAGAAGACAAACGCATAGACTTAAAGGAAGTTTACAAACTTTTGATACCAAATCCGTTTCAAGTTGCTAGAGAAAGTTAGGCTTTAGGTGTGCAGAATTGTTTCTTCAGAAAACACAGAGCTTCTTAAAATCCGAAACACACCTGCCCTTTATGACGATATCTGAAGATTAACGAGCGGATATTGGGGCTCCTCAACCCCTCAAAAGCTCGAAATTTTCTCCAAAGAACTGCTCCACATATTTATTTCCATGGCTTGTCTCACATATCGCATTTGCTGAGCATACATACTCGCTGTGTAGTCCCCTCCATAGAAGTACTGTAAAGTACGATCAAAACTGATTTATATCGTAAGAGAGCTAACAGAAACAGGTGGTTAAAAACTGGCTGTCTCTTCGGCATTTGCCAGGGGCATTCTACATTCATAACGTTTAGAACACCTTCGTTCACACCCGCCCGACGCCATAGTCTATTGCGCATATTACGCAGCGCACCGAACGAAATGTGCGAGAACCGCGTAATGCGCTGCGACATTACGAAATGCAAATCGTCATGCTTGCATCGCGTAATGCCACAGCGCAGACTTAATTTTGACGTCTAAACAGATGTTCCGCCTCATCATTCGCTGAGCTGATTTCGTAGATCACAGAGATTTGCTCTTTGAGTGTTTTGCGGGTAAGTAGACGGGCAGGCACGTTTTAAAGGAGGATTTGCCCCGCTGTGACTGGCAGGGTTTGCCTCGCCGCGAACCGGCGGTTGAACGGGCATTATCAGCATACTGGAATCAATTGGTGTGGCCAATCGCGAATGCCGGCCGCTGCGACACCTTTGGTCGCGGGCGTCACTAATAGCTGGATAGATTAGTCTACCGTACGTGAAGCGTGGAATCGGCGACTGCACGCTCTATCGATGCCACATCCCAGGTCGGACGCGAAAGCGCTAGAGCTGACCCTAGAAATGATACGCGCGCATGTAAAAGAAGCGTTCGAAGAAGCCCTTGTTTATCTTTCCGTACGTCTATTTTGTTTTTCTGGGGCGCCAGACTCGTCAAACACAAAAGTTGGGGCCGAATTTCACGGAGCGTGCCACAGAAAAGGTTTATTTTCCAATGATGACGCCGCGTTTTTTTTTCGCTGATGTCAAATCGCTTTCGCCCCCAACTCTATGTTTGACGAGTCTAGAGTTCATAGTCCTTTCGCGCTGTTGCCTCCTCCAATTTCCGAAAGTTTAAGAAACGCACGGTGTGGTGTGTCCCGAACCTTTTATTATTGCTCTGCAGCCAATGAGACTGCATCATTAGCCGATGCGAGCACCGAATAGCGAATCGCGAAGCAAGCAGCGTAAGCACAAGGAGCCATGCCCTCCGTTTTTTAAGCTGTCGGTTACTCTCCAAACCCCGGCCTGCGGGCCAGATCCGGCCCGCGTAGGCCTTCTGACCGGCCCGTGGCAAGCCATGGTGCTTATAATGTGCTCCGGCCCGCTACCAGCAGGCCCGCTGCTACTAGTGCTGGCAGAAGCGCACTTAAAGACGCGACGGCGCGACGAGCACCGAACATACCGGAAAGAGAGAACACGGCATCGTATTTCTCGCCCGACGCCGAAGCGAAAAAGGCATTTTCTATGCTCGGTTCACCCGGAAGCTGACAGTGCGGTGGAAGCTGCGTGTTCGCCGGACCAATCAACCGAATTTCAGCAATGGACAGGAAGAAAAGAAAAGTAGACACCGAGTGCCGTAATTTCAATCAGGAATGGGGGTCAAGTACTTGTTCATCCAGTCTGGGGAGAGAGCAGCATGCCTTGTCTGCAACGAAACCGTGGCCGTTTTTAAGGAATACAACCTGCGTCGCCACTACGAGACCAAGCATGAAAAACAGTACTCAACATTTGTTGGAGCAGAACGCGCAGAAAAATATAGGTCACTGGAACGAGGTCTACAGTCACACCGAGCGGTGTTTTCGCAGCAAACACTACAAAATGAATTGTTAACATTAGCAAGCTATGACGTGGCGCATGAATTGGATAAAAGAGGAAAGCCATTTACGGATGGAGAAATGGTGAAAGACTGCGCGCTGCGAATGGCTACGCGGTTATTCCCTGACAAAATTAATATAATCAGGAATGTCAGCCTTGCGGATCCGAACACAGTAGCGCGTAGAGTTGAGGACATCGGAACCAACATCACGTGTCAAATTGCTGAGAAAGCGAAGCAGTTCACGCACTACTCTGTGGCATTAGATGAATCCACGGATGTTTGTGACATGTCACAGCTTCTAGTGTTCATTCGCGGTGTGGACAGTGAGTTCAACGTTACGGAAGAACTAGCGTCAGTACATAGCATGCATGGGACCGTAGCAAGAGAGGACATCTTCAGAGAATTAGAAAATGCTGTATCAGAATATAACCTGGAGTGGGGCAAATTGAAATTGGTGGCAATTGATGGAGCAAAGAATATGTCTGGGGTAAGGAAGGGTCTGGTTGGACAAATCACAAAAGCCACTGAGGTTGGTGGATTGACAAAGCCAATGTTTCTGCACTGTATGATTCATCAGGCTCTGGGAAATATGTGGACATGTCGTGTGTTTTAAAACCTGTGGTTTCAGCCGTGAATTACATCAGGTCGCATGGGCTTAATCATCGCCAGTTTCGTAAATTCCTAAAAGATGGTGAATCGGAGTTTGTAGACGTGACCTATTAAACAGCAGTGCGATGGCTGAGTTGCGGTAAAGTGCTGTCGCGTTTCTTCAACCTTAGAGAAGAAATAAGGAAATTCCTCGCAGACAAGAATCGGCCCGAACCGCTGCTGTCGAACAATGAGTGGCTTTGGAATTTGGCGTCCTGTGTAGACCTGACGGAGCACATGAATAAGCTGAATGTAAGGTTGCAAGGCGAGACACGTTTTATTCATGACCTATACATGGATATTAAAGGATTCAAGGTGAAATTACAGTTCTTCGAAAGACAAGTGCGAAACCAGAACTCGGAGCACTTCCCCTGTTGTGCAAAGCTCCGTACGGAGACTGATACGGAATTCCCCTCATTCTTCGCAATGGAAATCCTCCGAGACCTTCAGAAGCAATTTTTCGAACGGTTTTCTGACCTCAATGGGAGAGTTGAGAAAATGCAGATGTTCAAGAATCCATTTAACTGCGATGTGGATGCGCTCTCGAGTCAGTTTCAATTAGAAGTCATTGACTTACAGTCAAACGACATTCTGAAGGAACTACAAGGAAGGAAATTTGATACAGTTCTACTAGTCCTTGGGCTCTGAGCAATTTCCAAACCTGAAACCATTTGCTCGTGGGTATGTATCGGTTTTTGCACTACATACCTTTGTGAGCAGACGTTTTCAATTATGAAGTACGTAAAATCCAAATACAGAGCTAACTTGTCTGGTGAACACTTGAAGTCCCTTCTAATTATTGGCTCATCAAGCTTGCTGCCGCAGTTCAGCGAAATAATAAAGTCGAAGAATCAGCTACACCACTCACATTAGTCTGCACTTCCTGTACGGGTAAATGTTTCAAAATTCTGATGCATTCTGGCTCAAATACTGCTTAGTGTTTTGTGGCATATAGTCGTATGTTGTCATCATCAGGTTCACCATGCTTAGTCTCCTGATTCATATCAGTAACTACGTTAATATTCCTTTGCGTTCGCGTGTATATTGTGATATGAGTCATGTTTGATAACAATTGCATATTGTCATAACAGTTTTACCGTTCTCATTAGTTTTTTTATCTGTGCGAACATTCCAAAGTTTCTATGCGCTTTGATTTATGCCTGGTGAGTTTTCTGGGTCACACTTATCGTATGTCCCAATTACCTATATGCTGAATTTCGAAATAAAGTATAAGTATTAATCCACCTTTGATTACTTCTCGTTTTTATTCCAACTTGAGCTCCTCTATTTAAATGCTCACCTGGGCTTATTAATCTAGTTTTTACTGATTTATAATATTTATTTGTTTTCCGGCCCTCGAGACTGCGACAGGTCCCCAATCCGGCCCCTTGGCCAAAAAGTTTGGAGACCCCTGCTTCAGAGCGAACCACCGATTCGCCCTAGACTCTGCCTTAACAATCGTTTAAACTCTATATCTTCGACGATGCGATAGACTGCACCGTTTCCACGCGGCACACAACGGCCCTACCATCGCACTGCCTTAGACAAAGCTGAGAAAAATAGTGGCGAATCGAGAGGGATGCGGCCAATAGACGAGTTAGTCGACGTCTTTATAGCGTCCAGGCCCGCATGGTGAACGCCGTAACGAGGTCCCTAAAGATAAGCGAGTCCGGTGATTAGTTGCTCGTAATTGGCCATTAGCCGCGGGAACAACGCGCTTACTCGCGCCGAACAGCCGCAAACAGACCGCCGGTTCGATGCGCGCCGCCGTCAGAATCTCTCCACGAACAGCCTGATCGAAGCAGTCCCCAAACGCTCCGCTCTGGTTCATTGTGGCTATCTTTGCGGGACACTACAAACCTGACGTAATACAGAATCTCTGGAACAGGGGTCCATACAACGCGACCCTAAAAATAGTCTGGGAGTTCAATTTTCTGCAGAACGTGGAGGTTGGCCAATCACTGCGAACAAGGAAAGGATCCTATAGAATGAGGTAGCTGAAAATACGATTAAAGGGCAAAACATGCGGTGTGCGCAGGCGAATTGTGTTTGCGGTAACAGCTTACAAATAACGGCGTTACCGGTAACACGTTACGTTTTCCGGTGATGTCGTAACGCAGTCGTTACACTTTGAACACGGGAACGGGTAACGTACTTACGTTACTTGCTTCGAGCAACATGTAGCGTAGATATGTTACTCGTTACGTATTCTTCGCAAGATTTAAAAATATTTCATTTCAATTTCTTTCGTGGTTTTAGCCGCACAGCCGTATAAATTTGGAAGTTTTTTTGCGCTATTCTTTGCCGGTTTTCTCGTGAGTATTTTGGGCGGAACAGTAAAAAAGAGAAGGTAAATATATTTAGTTTCTGGATGGACATAATGTTTCTGGACATACGTCGTGCTTACACCTACCTGTAACGCCAAAAGAGTAAAACGTGTTAATTAATAATTAATAAGGCAACGCAAAAGTAACGTGCTTTACTATTTACCGGTAACGGTAACTCTAACGCGTTCCTTTTATTTTGAGGTAACGTAGGTCAGTAACGCGTTACTTTTATTTCCAAGTAACGAGTAACGTATTTCGTTACTTTTTTTCGGTAACGCCTACAACACTGACGAACGGACAGCAATTCGAAGTTTCACTTGCTCCTTGAACCTGCGACCATCGAAGTTTTGTGGTCTAGTCGTATTCTGAGCTTCGTCATTCATTACATTATTTTTTTTTCCAGTTATCGAGTCTCTTGTGTCCTGCAGGAAGGGCAACTCACAGACGCCTTTTTATAATGTAGTTACTTCAGGGCCAAAGAATCCAAGTCTCTTAGGTCACTCCCGGGCTTTTGAGAAGTCTATCCTTAGGGTTCCTCTGGGCTTTTCATAAGTTATTTCTACGTCTATACCCGGGCTTCTTATATCACAGTGTTTGGTTTCAAATTCGGACACTGAACGGCTAACGAAAGAAACTCCACAAGCTTCGGTTTCAGGAATATTCAATGGAAAGAAAAAGCAAGCCTCTCCCACTAATTAAGTATCGGTGCAGCTCTCTGACATAAATGTCAAGCTGTCGAGCGCGACTTCCCCTTTGCCTGTTAAATTTTAACGAGCTCATACACCCGAGCTTTGCGAAGAGCTGTCAGATTATACTCTGTCACGCCCTCGGGCGTTGCTTTAAGCCCGTCGAAAAAGTCCTCGCAAGGCATCGGAAGCTACTGCACCAGCGCTCTACGGTTCTTCGTTAAAGCTAAATCTCGAAAGCGTGTAGAAGCTAAATATAAGACTGACAAAAGAAAACGCGCGCACACACTCGCGCACATATAGGAGCATTGGTGACGCGAGACAAGGTCGAAGCACTGCACAACCCGTGTTCGAAATCTTACAGGCGAACAGTGAAGGTTAATTCTGATATGAGGAGATTTCATCTAGAATTTAGACAGCTCTTTACGTCGGCACATACGAGTAAAACAATACTTCGAGCATCCTAAACATCCCAAAAAACCGTGCTTCCGCTCGTCATCCAGATCTTGCCTCATCTGAATGTGACGTCGTAAATCCTAATCAAGCTTCAGCTTCGTCATAACGTTCTAGGAGGGGTGAGGCTGCCACTACCAATACTTTGCCTAATAATAATATTTCTGTTCTTTTTTCAACATTAGAAGCATCATGAATAAACGGGATGATCTGTCTCCAGTTGTGGACTCTTCTAACGCGGATATTGTCGTTTTAAGCGAGACATAGTTGTCCAGTAAAATACGCAACTGTAAAATTTCGCACTGCCAGAGACGTTTCAACTTCTATCGTCACGAGAGGGAAGAAAGAAAGGGTGGCAGGGTGTTGGTCGCGGTAGCAGAAAATGTACCATCGTTTCACATCAATATTGTTTCAGAACTCGAGCTACTATGGGTTGGTCTCCAGTTAAAAAATAAAAATAATCTATTTTAGGCGTGTGTTTTCGCCCTCCTTTTAGCAATACCACGTTTATAACGAATCTTCACGATGCCATCAACGCAGTCATTGTTCGTTTCCCGAATGCACAGATACAACTGTTGGGTTATTTCAACTACCCATCTATAATATGGTCAGGCGAAGGTGCAAACCTTAGTCACTTCTCTTCTGAATGTAGTGAGTTTTTGAATCTTTGTTTAGATTTCAATTTTTCTCAAACTGTTACGAAACCGACGCGTACGACTTCAACAACTGCTGCTGTGCTTGACCTTACATTAACAACATCGCCTGAGCTGATCTCCTCGTTAACTTACATGCCTGGCCTTAGTGATCATTCCCTACTACATTTTTTGTTAAACATTCCTGGACGCAATAAGTCCGATCACACGAAAACATTTTTTGACTATGCTAGGGCTGATTTTGATTCAATCAACAATGAACTTTGTCGTTTTCTAGAGGACTACATAGGTTGTTTTGCTGAGCGCTAAGTTGATGATAACTGGTGTTTATTTAAAGAAAAAGTTATATCACTCATGAACGCACATGTTCCCCTTCGCGGGGTATATTCTTCACCAGAATCTCCATGGTACAGCGCGAAGCTATCGGACAATGTACGACGCTGGGAAGCCTACCATGTTGCAGCTAACGTATATAAGAAAGCAGTCGAAGAGGCAAAATTACATTACTTTAACAGTACGCTGCCGTCAATGTTACTCAGCAATCCGCGTCAATTTTGGAAAGTTATTAACTATCCTTCTAGTCCTGGCATAGTACTTAGGGACACCCATGGAGAAGAGGTGCCCAGTCAACTGTGTTCTTTGTGTTAAATCATGTGTTTGTTGGATCTATTTTATGCACGGTAACCTCAGATTGTCCGGTATTTAGAACTTATGATTTTTCGACCATGTTTCCTGTTATTATAGACTGTGAACGTATATCTAACATTATCGAAAACCTTAAAACCAATACGACAGCAGGCATTGATAATATTAATGCTAAGTTTTTGAAAAACACTAATATGTACTCATGCGTTATCTCATCTAAATTATTTTCGCAATCACTTGAACAAGGAGAATTACCAAAAGATTGGAAGGTGGGGAAGGTGATCCCTGTCCACAAAAGGGGCGATAAGCATAACCCTTTAAACTTTCGTCCCATTTCTTTAACGAGCATTTCTTCTAAAATCCTTGAGCACATCATTTATGCCAACATTTTCAATGTTCTAGACTCAAACTCCTTTTGTAACTCAGCGCAGCATGGATTTTGAAGGTTTTATTCATGTGAAACTCAACTCAAGACCTCTACTCATGACCTTCACGTAACACTTGACCGGGGTTCCAGGACTGACTGCATATTTCTTGATTTCTCAAAGGCTTTCGACAAGGTTCCTCATGCGCTGCTTCTTCATAAACTCCGTAAACTTAACATAGATCTTAATATAATCGCTTGGATAGAATCGTTTCTATCAGACCGTTACCACTTTGTTCACGCTAACGGAACTAATTCTTCAACCTCACGTGTCAAGTCCGGTGTCCCACATGGTTCTGTATGTAGGTCCACTTTTATTTCTTATATATAATAAAGGGGCGATGCAACAATTTTTGTACTTTGCGCAAATACCGCTTAAAACGGATCCCTGACGTTAATGAGCGTTTTTCACCCCACGCAATAGAAGTTCCAGAAAACATTAAAGAAAAACGAGCACCGTTCACCCCCTCAACTCGCAGCCAGAACATGCGGCCACGTGATCTGGAGCCGATTACATGCCGCCAATGTTGATCATATCCACGCGCTGGGGTTGGCAAAGCACAGGACACGCGCTGAGTTCCAGACATTGTTATGGCTCGGCCATTGTCGTCGTTGCAGCGATTGGACACGGGCCACTACCCGAATGCATGTTGAGGCATCGATTGTCACGAGCCCAGATCGAATGCGTACGCAGTCTTCGCGTCCACTGTGTGAGCAGCATTTGAATATCGTCACAGCTGGGATCGCCAAACTCGATGACGCATTCCCGGGGATCGTACTGTTGCCATTGTCCCCACAGCTCCGTCATCCAGTTTCGCGAAGGAGAGACTGAAAAAAGCTAGACTTTCAATCTTTGAATTCCGCCGCGACGAAGACGCTTCTTTGCCAGTGGTGTTGCGTTCGAGTATTCTTGGGTCCCACAAGTGCCAGGAAGCTGGTGTAAAGTAAGAAATATTCCTACGCAATATCGTTGCACAGCCCCTTTAACGATCTTCCCACGCATGTATCCTGTTCTATAAGCCTATTCACTGATGACTGTGTAATTTATAAGGAAATCATTAACGACTCTGACATATCTGCTCTTCAAACCGATATTAACAATGTCACCCGCTGGTGCGATAATTGGCTTATGGAACTTAACACCTTTAAATGTAGATCCATGAGAGTGTCCCGTCAAAATAACACTTGTCCCTCCTACTGTATTAATAACTTCACCTTGCTTTCTGTGTCAACTTATAAATATCTTGGAGTTCATAAAACTAACGATCTCTCCTAGAACATCCATGTCGAATACATCACTGACAACGCTAATCACTTATTAGGCTATCTCAGAAGACACTTTTCCCTTGCCCCTGTTTCACTTAAACTTCTCTTATATAATACTTTAGTGTGCACTAAACTTGAATATGCAGGCCCTATCTAGAACACTGGCATATCCTTAGCATCATCCATTGAACCCATTCAAAATCGCTCCGCACGTTTTATACTTTCTAACTGTCACCGTACAGCCAGCGTCACCTCCATGAAAGCGTCTCTATATTTGCCCAACCTCTCCTTTCGTAGAGAAATAGCGCGCCTCTGCTTATTTCACAAGATGTATCACTCTAACCCAGCACTTCGAACCTCATTATTTTAAGAACCATCATACATATCACCGCGCACCGATCATGCACTAAAAGTAGGAATCCCCTACTGCATCACCTCCACCTTTTATGCCTCCTTCCTACCCCTGACCTCCGTCGACTGGAATCGCCTTCCCGCACCCGTAGTCTCACTTACTGACGCTGCTGATTTTAAAACCGCCATAACTGATGTTCTTAATGTTCCATAGCGATTCTGTACCTTGTGTTTTGTTTTTCGCGTATTGTTTTCATTGTTCACTTTATATTGATGTATAATTCCACTCCTCTCTGTAATGCCTTCGGGCCCTGAGAGTATAAAAAATGAAATTAAATGAAATATGTCTAATTTGCCCTTAAAAATAATCGGTCATTTTCAAAAAAAAAAAAACGGTACTTTAATTGAAATGTTCGTTGCGTTCTCGGGCGAGCTGATGGAGAAACATTGACATATTATGTCCGAGACTGTGGCACCGGAATACTACAAAGCGATGTGTGTGTGTGTGTGGGGGGGGGGGGGGGGGGCGAGGGGGACGATCAGAGAAAGAGGGGCAGGCATTTTAAGTAGTTAAAAACGCTAAATACATGCAGTACAGAAACACTAGCTCAGCACGAGACATGCGAAGGGTCCTAGCTGGACAACTCCGGGTAAGGGGTATACTTAGTTTCGGCTGAAGTCCAGACGTAACCGATGCTACACAAGCGCGAACTCCGGGCATTCAGCGTCCCTGTAAAGCACGCACGCTCGCGCAGTGGAAGCGCTGTTTTGGGCTACATGCTCGCGCTTGTAGCATGGGCTGCGTCTGGACTTAAGCGGATACGAAGTACAAAATCTGGCTGGAATAGCAAAATACTTCACGAGTCACAACCGGGCTCAACTTTAACAGTCAATTAGAACCAGGCGAATCAAAGGACTTGTTATTTTGTTTCTTTACAATAGTTGCAGGTTCTTCAACGTCACATAAACTCTCCTTAGTTTTTTTTTCTACAATCAATACGTGTTTTGGCGGAAAATTCCGTAGTGTCACACAGCCTGTGCAACTTTAATCGACGGCGTTTGCAGAAAACCATACCTCTGGTAGCTATAGAGCAACTGGCACGAAAATAATTATTCGCTCATTGCAGCGATTATAGGGCACGAGGTCGCACATCCAAATTGCCGCACTTTCCGCCAGTCCTCGTAACCGGGAAAACAGGCGATGAATTTCCAGATCGCAGCTCTTGCGACCTATACGTTTGACAGTGAATTAACGTTGAAAAAGCGGCCATGGTAACAGCGCAGGTAAAAGAACAAAAACAAAAAACACAGGTTTTTTTGTTTTGTTTGTAAGTATTGCGACGTTTTACGGGGGCTGGACTGTTTCGCTTCATATACCCCTGCCCATTCGAAACGTATTTCTCTCTGCCCAGAGTAGTAACCTGTGTTTAGAAAATGAGTACTAATTTACTGTAATGCCAAGCGCCGGTTAACACAGTCAAAATCGCAAATAGCTCAACGACATTTTTTTAAATTTATTTTAAGGCGATAGCCATTAAATATTGAGGTTTCGCAGCGCATCCCGTGTGTTTCGTGTAGGTGCGTCGTGGCCCGTTAAATTGGGTGGGAAAATTTCTCCGCCAAATTATATTGCGGGGATTCACAGTGTCACGATATTGTGAAGACAAAGTGTCACCTGACGCCACAACTGTCGCCGCAGTACACTTGGAAGACATGGCAAGGAACCGGGAACTGTTTCCCGGCCAAGTATCGAGCAATCTTTAAAGTATATGTCAGAAGGTTAAGCGATGTCCCCACCTTGATGTTCTCGTACTGCGGGTTCTCGGTACTGGACGTGCCTTTGGAGGCTCCGTTGGTGTTGGCTCCGTTGGCCTTGCCTGCCGGCGTGTACAGAGCGTCCGGCGGAATGGCGCCGTTGCCGCCGGGCTTTACCTTCTCGGTCAGGGGCGTGCCCTGCGAGCCCGCGCTGCCCAAGTCGCTGCACACAAAGACGTGGACGCAATGGTGAGCGCGCGAGTCAGATTTTGCTTCGTCAGAAGCTCCTGGACGCATACAGCCCCGCGGTGCACTCGGAACATCAATCGTTAGTTTCGCTTTCATCAAATCATCCAGTGAGACGGGAGAGCAATATCGCTTCATGGTTACCATGAGGACTTATTGGCCGAAAGGCGTCGCCCCTCTCCTCCCCCTCCCCCTCCCCCTCCCTCCCCCCTCCTTCCGCCAGAGAGGCTTTATGGTCATTAAAACATAATAGCAATAGCACCAGAAAAGAATTAGATACTTGATGAAGCATCCGAGACTGAACATCCCAGAGTTGCTTGAAGACACCTGAAGTGAGTTCCAAGTTTGTGGTTGGCGATGAATCTTGACTAATCGCATGTCATATCTCTCTAGATCTACGAACAAGAAATATCTCAGCTTCATAATTTGTTTCGCAACCCTAAAATCTGTTACTTAAAAAACAAAGTGGGGAATTGTTCACTCAACGGTGTCTTCTTTTATAGCAGACTTTATGCAAATGGCACCAGACCGAGGGTCACAACATTGGTTTGCCACGTGAATTCGTTTGCTTGATCTGCGCATGCTCCTACGACAGAAGCGCCGACCTTTAGAATTGGGGAAGGACAAGCGAAGTTCGACGAAATTGGCAGTCTTTAATATTGGTTCCAGAAAAACGAACATAGTAACAAAAGTTGAACTGCTCATACTCGTAATTAAATTTAAAGGAGTTCGAGGTCTCAAACAAACCGGAGCAAAAAAACAGAGATTGCATATTTCGCTGACAAATCGATTGAAAAAGAGGCGGTGCCTCCGCAAAACTAATAAGGGGACTTTGAAAGAATAAAACAAGAAAAAAAGAAAGAAATGGTAACTAAGTTCTTTCTTTTTTATGTGTATGACGAATCAATCGTGGAACCCTCGAAGGAAATCAGCTAGCGTTGGCAGTTTTCAATCGGACACAAGAACTCATTTCACATTTTGCAATAAGGCGCCACTAGCTTACAAAAACACATATCGAATTAAATAAAATATAAATAGAATCAAGAAGAACAGAGAATTATTGCAGCCAAGGAAAGAATAATCTGGAAACGCTTAAAAGTCGATATATTCCTTTTGAGGCTTCCCACTTGTTCGAATCGACAATTGTATAGGCAGCGCAAAGACAGAATCTCTTTTTCCTGAAGAGTTCGCTATTTCTCAGGTATTTAAAAAATATGGAAAAGGAGGCAGAACGTGCGTGAGCGTTTTCGATTGTTTGGTTCATTCCGTTTCCTATTTTTTTTTATGGAGCGACTAATGCAACGTCTTGAACCAGAAGAATATATTCCAAATTTCGTTATAAAGGGGGAAAACTCGTTATAAACTGCACATTTCGCTGTGGCGGTCTTTCCCGTTTTATTTCTTTTCGCTTTGTCTGGTTCCACTCGCCCACTCAGCCCAATATGCCGAAACTAGTTTCCGTTCTGAGCTCGCGCCGCTTGAACGAATGACTCATCTGAATGTGAAGTCGACGAGATTTTTCTCCAATGGACCTGCGATTAGGGAAATCGCTTTCGGGCAGCGGTTGCTCTGCCGAACGTGGAAACACAGAAAAAATAGAAACTTCGAAGAGAATGGGAAGTTGCAGAAAGGGGTTCTCAAGTGGAGAGCACATGCCCCTGTCTGTCCTTTTCTGCGTGTGTTTGCCCCCGCTCCTTAATGATATCGAGCTCCGGCACGCACGGTTTGTCTGCCCTCCGTTCTGCCGTAGATGGAGCGAGGCTGAGGATGGAAGACTGGCTGACTTAATCACGCGTTCACAATCGTCCGCGTAACGACGCGCTCTCAAAGCCAAGTCAGCCAATCAGCTGCCAAGAATCCGCCGCTTGGTCCCGCCCCTTTGTCGGCGTCAGCCATTGAAGTGCTGAGTGTTAGACATTACATAGCGTTTTGTTTTTTTCAGCATGCTCTACCGTACCGGCCTTCTGTGCGGTCCATGTTAGATTGAAAGGGAGTGAAAATTTACCTTAAAAAAAGGAGAAAACAAAGCATAAACGTAAGGACCTTCCCGTGAAAGGAACAATCTTCGCTCTCCGCCTTTCTTTTCGTCGAGCGTCTGTTTCTGTCTGTCGAGTTTTATTTCGTCTTTGTCTGCTCGCATGATCGGTTGGGGCAAATCGCCGCCAAGGTGTCGAAGCCTTCAAACTCGGGCACTTTAAGGACGTCTCCTATCAGGCTGTAATCGGGCGCAGCAAGTCGGCTGTAATTGTAGCGAGTTCCAAACCCCCTCTCTCGTATAACCAACTGACTTTCACACTAATATTTCAGTTTTCTTTTTCTTTCATCGTGACATCTTGCCACTTTCCACCGTTTCACAAACAATCAGTTCAACCCCTCCCGTTAGAGGAACTACTCTATTTACTTTTAATCATATTATATCAGTGTTTAATCTCGAAACGCTGTTTTTCTTCTTTATTTTTCAAAATCGACTTTTTATGTTTGTTTTGCGCGTAGGGAACTCAAAGAAGAGAGGTGGAATACCTATTGATAAAGTAACGACTTGAGAACGGCGCCATTTTCTTTGCCGTCCACCCAGTAAAATGGTCGATACGGTGTGCATTTCAGCTGACGTCTTGAGTTAACGGTCATAAGAGCGATCACATAAAATCTGTTATGCACTCGCCGTCCATATATCAGTTTTTTTAAATATAACAACTGTTTGCTAACGAGAAAAACAGACCCAAACCAAACAAGTAAAAGTAGTCCCACCTTTCTCCGTCAGGGCTGAACTGGTGACGACCTGCAAAAACAAGAATGAAAACAAATCAAACAGAATCCCAAATTAACTTCTTTGAAGGAAAGAGATTACAGCCTCATACACGTTGTTATCCATTCCGCCAACAAACAAGCATCTCAGAACCTGAGGTCCATCCCACCGTTACAGATATAATTTCAGCTAATGTCACCACACTTTTTCGACGAGTATGTTGATGTACTTGTTAATAAAATGAAAGCGACATACGAGAACACAAAACGCGGTCGATGAAGGGCATGATTTCGAGCCAAGAAGAAGTCGAGCGAAAGCCAACCGACACGGCGCGCAGCCGCTGGCCTCCATGGAACACTGGACCTTGATTAACGTGTTGGAAACGAGGCCAGTTAAGGGCGAAAAACCAGCGGGCATAATGAAAGCCCAAGAACGAAATGCGCCCTAGAAAAACCATCCACCCACGCCTGGACCTGCGTTTCCGCATGTTGAAAATAAAACTTGCTAGGCACTGAACATGGTGAAACGTCGCTGAACAAATCAATATAAAATAAAATAGAATAGACTAGAATAGATATATTTGTAACATATAGGTTCTTAACCTACAGTTACGAGCCGGCGTAAGCGTCATGACCATGCGTGCCTGAGCCAGGCACCCAAGCCCCTGAGACTTACGCCGGACTGTTACTCGTTACGGCAGATGGCAAAGCAAAATATAACGCGAAGGAAACCTCTGCTAAAGGTATCTAAATAATAAAAAAAATTACACGTGCACAGAGCGACACTGTAGATGGATCAGGATAGACTGAAAGACAACAGTAACAATAACAATAAAACATACTCAAAATCCGTGCGATGATTTTTTTTTTTTTTGGGGGGGGGGGATTAAGGTAATTTTAATTTTTGCCATTCGGCGAGCAGCAATAGGCTCTCCCAAATGCTTTGCGGCAATGTGGACATTCCATATTTCTTGGAGTGTAGACACAGACAAGGCCTGCTTACCCTCGCCCATAACGTCACACAAATAGTTCGACAACGGGCAACGTGACCGCGTTCCGTCTTTCGCTTTTAATATCATATTCGTGCGACCGTGTTAACGCAGCCAATCGCCAGCGGTGTATGGACATATGGTGTTACGTTTAGTGCTGTGCAAAGGAACAGAGGAAAGGCCTTTTACGTAGGTGCCGTCGGTTGCACACTCCATTCCATCTTAGGTCAGAGCAGGGCAAAAACTATCTTTAACGCAAACACAAAAGCACAAGCTAAAAACGTGAAGTCACGACTCATTCTTCGCGCTTGATTGGATCAGTTGGCGGTAACGAGCGTAGGAACGCGAAACATGCAGCGATTTATCGCTTTCGCGGAAGCTTGATTGACCCCTTGGCTCTTAGCCTTGATACGCCTTGGACCGGAGCAATGCAACAATGTGTGTACTTTGCGCAAATACAGATTAGAACGAATCCTTCACGTTAATCATCTATGAAATACTCGTTCGTTTTTCACAACACGTCATAGCAGTCGCAGAAAATACGAAAGAAAAACGAGCAGCGTTCAGCCCCTCAACTCGCAGCCAGAACAAGCGGCCCCGTGATCTGGAGCCTGGTATATGCTGCCAATGGCTGCGTTTAAATGGATGCGACTGTTGCGCATCGAATCGAGATTTGACTATTTTGATTGGTAGCAGATGGGTAGAAGACAAAGAAGTAGGAAGACAGGCTGCGTGTGATTGGTCCCTGCTCAATTCGATGCGCTACAATCGCATTCATGTAAACGTAGCCAATGTTAATCATATCCACGCCCTGGGGTTGGCAAAGCACATGACACGCGCCGAGTTCCAGACATCTTTATAGTTCGGCTGTTGTCGTCATTGCAGCGTTTGGACACGGGCCACTACCCGAATGCTTCACTCTGAGAAATGCCTGCGCGTCTACTTACCCGCAAAACACTCAATGAGCCAATCGCTGTGAGCTAGGAAATCAGCTGAGCGAATGATGAGGCGGAACATTCGTTTAGACCTAAAAATAAAGTCTGCGCTGTGGCATTACGAATACAAAACGTCATGCTTACATTGCGTAATGCCACAAAAATCAGCTCATCATTCGCCGAGCTGATTTCGTAGATCGCAGAGATTGGCTGTTCGAGTGTTTGCGGGTAAGTATACTCACAGGTATTTCTAGAAATGTTGTCGAGCCATCGATTATCAAGAGCCCAAATCGAGCGCTCACGCAATGCTCGGGTACAACCTATGAGCCGGGATCAAATATCGTCACTGGGGGATATTGTGACACCCCACACTCTAAACAAAAGTGTGTCACCTACACCCCTTTGTCCCATATAATACACCCCAAAATTTCAGTTCGACGTACTGCGCACTATAGTCGAACAGACGCCCCCAAATTTTACGAGGGGCTTGAGAACGGTGCGATATAACTTAATAGATAACTAAAGTACGCATCAGGCGCACAGAAAGAAAACACTAAGGTTTTGCTGTAAAACCAAAAAAAAAAACTATTTTCTTTTTTAGTTAATAACACGTACATTAGCTATTTTAATAAGTTGTACCACATGGCTATCAAGCCTCTCGTGAAAGTTAGTAGCGTCAGATCGACGTCAGTGCGCCGTATACGTCGAACTGAAGTTTTGGGTTGTCTTATATGGGACAAAGGGTACAAGAATACACCCCTTTCTTTTAGAGTGCAGTTACATCATCAAGTTTTGCGAAGGAGAGATTGAATGAAAACGCTCGCTTTTGTCCTTGAAATTACACCGCAACAAGGGGAGTTTCTTGGTCAGTGGCGTTGCGCGCGAGTATCCTTGCGCCCCACTAGTGCCATAAGCTCTTGTAAAGTGAAAGACCTTTCACGCGAATATCGTTGCACGGCCGCTTTAAGATTCAACGGAGCATGTATGGTACCCGTCTCATCAAAGCCCTATACTTCGCTTCACCATAGCCCAGAGCGGAGGCGACGCCATCATTCGATGGCACAAATCAAGCACCGTCAAAAGCGCAACGTCACGGCTTGCATCCTATTTTCAAGGAATGTGCTATCAGCAGCCAAACCAATAGTGCGCTACGAATGTGTTCTTATCTTGAGTTATGTTGTTCCTGGGCGCCTACGTTTGCATGTCTTGTAGCCTTCGACTGCGCTTCTACTTAGGTGAAATCAAGTACAGCTCTTACTGCTGTACAGATACGATTCTGAATATCATAGGGAGTTTTAGAATAGCGCTCGCTAAAGCTTTGCATACGCAAAGAATAGCGTCGTCGCCACTGCGCATGCGCCAAATGCTAACCAGGTTTTGTGCTTTGCGTGCGCTATGTTTCGGAGATGTGCATGCGCACGCAAAGAGTATTTGCGATCCTCCAAGGTGGATTCGTAATGACAAGTTTGCTGAAGCCAAGACGAGCGGAGTTAAAAAATGGCGGCTCCCAGGACCATGGCTGCAGCCAGTTTGGCAGCGTCGTGAGCGCGACGTCGGCGGCATCCTCTCGCGACTGCGATTTTCAATACGGGACGACATAGCACTCTGTTTGGAAAACCCAGTAAGGTCGGAAACAATCGCCGGCAACATGGTGCTTGCGGCGCGCGAACATTTCTCGGTGAAGCTACGGTGGGCGAAGGACAGTGCACGAGACCTCTCTTGCCGAGGCAACGCAGGCGGACAGGACCGTTCGACCGCTCGCGTCGCATTCCCATGTCTAAACAAATCTGAAATGTTACTCTCGCAGGGTGTCTACCAAATCGTTTTTTTTTAATTCCCTGACTTTTCCAGGTTTTCACTGACTATTTTAATTAAATTCCCTGATCCACAACTACCGACACCAAAACGCAATATATTACTGATAGCCACTATTCACAATGTAAAATATTTTATTTAAGTTAGATAAAGCAACTAGCTTCACCTTTGAAGATGTTTAGAAGACAGCATTGATCAGGGCATACTGTTTCAGGGAGTTTGGTCGCAGTACCTGATCAGTACATCCATTTGTTCTCTCTGGGCTACTTTGTTCAGTGACTCATCAAAAGCAACCACCAGATATGGCACGCTAGAGGCTTGCTAGCAACTTCTCTTGAAAGTATGGGCCGATAGCAGGACATATGGTGTATCCCACTTTGTCTTTTCCAAACTGCATTTTTCTGGCGGTCTCACACGTGGGGAACATCAACGGAAACAGCAAGGCAGACGCAGACGCTGCCGCTGACCGGAAAAATTCATGAGTCATTATAGTGTTCAAGCACCACATGATCTCGGCCTTTGTGACTTTATTCTTCAATAAAAAGCCACCCACCGACGTCTTCACAGAAAGGCTAAGAGCTTCCGTGGCGGTGGTTAGACGCATTGCCGGAGCGCTACAAGCACTATCGCTACCTCCGGACAAAACGCCCGTTGCTGTCGCGGAAGGCAAGTCCACATTTGCCGCAGTCTTGAAAAGTGATACGATTGGGGTCTGGGAAACACTTTGCAGAGATTTCGTAGCAGCTTGATGTTTCTTACCCTCAACATGAGTAGTAATCACCCTTTTCCCCATGTTGCTCAGGGAGAACTTCTTGCAGCACATTGTGCAGCGAGAACTATCTCGATCATTTGGAACGGGCCGAATCCAACTCGCATTCGTGGATATGTCCGGGTTTGTCCAGTCGAGGTTGAAGGAGCATCTTCTTCGACAGCAACATAGTCACTTCCACATATCTCCACTTCAGTAAAATAACACAATAGAAAGCCCAAATCAAAGTCACAAACACACGTGGTAGAGATCGTAGAGTGCAGGCGTCCAGTTGCGTTTACGGGGAAGCGCGAAAACACCATATCTGACAAACGAATGGATCGCTAGGCGCGCGCCTCTCAGAGGGTAGATGAACGACGGCTGTTCTCTTCTGAGGAGTGGTGACTCGCTCCACCTAGTGTTGGCTAGAGTAACTGTTTCTCCTGCGTCTCTATGGTCACGACTCACGAGAGCGTACTAGAGTATCACCACCTGACTAGAGTCACGAACTAAGCGAAATGGCCGCTGCTACTCCGCTTCACTAGTACCGTAACTCTTTAGCCCATAGAGATCTTTAGCCGCCATACTTTAGTGTTGCTACTCTAATAAAGTGTAGCTTATTTAGTGGCTCTAGAGTGTACTGAAAGAAAGACGAACCGCCAGCTTCGCACATGCTCTCGTGTGAAGCGCGGCGCGTGGAAAGTTGGCGTGGCGGCGCTGCGGCCGTACCCGCCCATCTGCTCTTGTCAGCTTGGGCGGGTCGCGTCGCGCCTAGGGGTCGCGCCGCCGCACCTGACTGCGCTCGTGGATACGCCTGCCCGTGCAGGTGTAGACAAGAGATGAATTCCCTGATTTGGCAATCTTTTTGGAAATTTCCTCACAATTCTCTGACTTTTCAAGGTGTCTTAAAATTCCCTGACGATTCCCGATTGTCCCGGTCGGTAGACACCCTGTCAAGACCAAAAGAACTAGATTTTTTCTCAAGTTACAGCATTTCGTGTGTGAAATAAAAATTGCGACTATCCTGGTGGTGTTGCAAGCGCGAGATGCTTGTGCTTTTCCGTCGCGGCGGAGAAACGCTATTCTAAAACACTCCTGCGTAGCGTGCGCTAACGCAAGCGCTAAATTTAGCGCTAGCGTGCGCTAAACTTGCGTACGTTATTCTAAAACTCCCAAATATCGTAACTCTAACTCCTCCCTCCCCCGCCCCCACCGTTGATAGTAGATAAGTAGCAGTGCTTCGGCACCTCACCATTTGCTGTAATATTTGTATTAATAATAAGGTCGGACGCACAGCGCCCAGACGTTTAGTAATAACGAGAAAAATGGGAACTCACATTGTTTTAAGTTTTGGGCTATGTTGCCTACAGTACTCCCGAATAAGTGTTCGAGAAGTTTCCGGGCCTGTCTTCTGCAGGCTACGCCACTACACAACGGCCGAGATAATCTAAACATTGCAAAGAATAATTCCAAGATAAAAAAAGTAAATCCTTCACATAAATTTAAATGCCACGCAGTGTTACTATAAGTCGCGTATTCCGCCCCCTCAAGTATCTTGTGATAAGGATCCTTCGACCTACTCAAAACTTCATTGCAAAAATGAATAAGATATAAGTTATGTTCGTCGCAGTTACGCCTAGAGCTGGTTTTAGCGAGTTTCGTAGATTCTTAAACCAGGAAACCCGGTGTAAACTTCGGAATAGCAAAAGAAAATATGAACAGAAAAAGACTAATTCCTAATTAGCTTGCTACCCGCCTGTTCCATGTTTTGAAAGAAGTCGACTTTACAAAAAAAAAAAAATAACGGAGAATATTTCCTTGGAGTAGGGGTTCGCCGCACGACACGACAATGATTAATATGCCTCCATGTTGTTCAGTGGATCACAAAGACGCGACAGTGCTCTCATGGCAGCGCCGGGCAGGGTACCCATAGAACAAACAAAAAATATTCTCCATGGTATATTTGCATATAAATGATTCTTGTTTTGTTTTTCACAGGAAAAGTTTCCTGATTTTCCGCTGGTAGAACTTTGGTAGAGTCAGATGTTACAACAGAGACAACTCTAACGTGATTGTAGGCGACTCCTATTGTACTAGGTTGACGACATGCCTCATCACCATATGTCCTATATTGTAAAAAATATATATATATATTTTATTTTTATTTTTTTTCTTAAAATTTGGCTTTGAAGCAGAGAGTAAGCATACACTTCGAGCAGAAGCATGATGGAAAGACGTACCTCAAAATCAGTTTACCAGTTCGAATATATTACAGCAACGCTTGGGCGACATATAACGACTCTAAGAAATCTGCAGCGTCTGCTCTCCCGGAAAGCACTTCTGAAAGCCAATTGCTTCAGTCTACGGAGGGCGCTCGGCGAATGACGGGGATGGTAATTTTGTATACTTGGAATGGAGAACGTGCTGGTAGGGGTAAAATATATAAATAAGGGAAGAACATAAAGGGCGATATGTTTAGACCTAAAGATAACGTCTGTTCTTTGGCACTGCGCATGACGTTTCACCGTGCTCAGTGCCACAGCGCAGGCCGTTTTTTGGCTTCTAAACATATTATGAGCCCTGTCATTCGCCGAGCGCCGCGCGTAGACTGCAGCGATTGCCTCTCCCAAATGCCAGAAGCCCCAGAGTGTAGCCACGTGTCTCATTGAATTTTTCTTGAGGCATGAGTGAAGAGATTGCGGACGTTGCTTTGAACGGCACTTAGGTTGCGTACGCCTAGGCTAGCCATTCATTTGATGTTCGCATCTGTCGTTCTACACATGCCTTTGGTTTTCACGCAGCCGTTCATGAGAGCTCCTCATAGTAGCACCTACTATCCAAAGAGTCGAAATTGTTTTCGTGCTGTATCGTCAACACAAAAGGGCAAACTTTCTCTCAATGCGCCAATTCAGCGGATGTATAGAATGTTTGCCAGCCAACACTAACAGAGGAAAGCAGGTTTACGCGAGTATCCCTTATAACTTCCTTTGGATTCGGAAAGTCTAAGATAATAAAATATAACTAAAAGGAATGGTATGCATCAGAATTCAAATTCCGATTTCTAAAATACTGAAGAGGGATATTATCTTCTGCGAAACGTTAGTTATACCTAAAAGGGAGCACACGCGGACGTAAGCTTCTAGGTGCATTTCAAAGAAATTCCATTACCGCTTCTTTCTGCAAAGAAGTCTAAGAAATGGAATACACGGAGCAACAAGGACGAACCACCCTTTTTCTGGGAGGAAACAACGGACATCTCTTTTCTTGCATTCTTTTCACCGTGGGTTATTCTGATGGTCGATATTTCTTTCAGGCGCGGGACTTTTTTTCCCGATTTGAATATCAGATTCAAGAGAAATCGTCCCTCCTTACAAAGCGCCCCCCCCCCCCCCCCGCGTCCTATCTTGGGCTCGCGTCTCGCTTCTATGGTGAATACCTCATTTCGTTTAGGCACTTTAGTTTCTTTTCTCCGTTTGCCTTGTTCGCTCAAACGCATCATCTTGAAGCATTATTTTGTGCGTTTCCTTTTCTTTAAGGCAGGGGGCGGGTACTACTTTGGTTTTGCTGTCAGGCAATATACGAAAAACCTATTTTGCGCCTCAAAAATACTGCAAGCACAAAAACGACTGAAAAAGAAACTGCTTCGAACACTGTAGAAACGTGGCCTGGTGCGGATTTCAGCTCAGGCCAAAAAGCTTTAGTTGTAGTGCGTTTTTTTTTCCTTCAGTTTCTAAGCATATTTGTGCTGTGAAATTATAGCCATCTACGAGAGGTTTACCAAATAACGTTCAAGAATAAAAATTATTCAAGTAAGCTTTCCAGCACAGCACGCGGAAAACAGATCACTGTGAGCCACGGAGTAAAATGGAAGGACGAGGCAAAGAAAAAAAAAACGGTTTTGACCTAAAACATGCAAAATGTCATGCTTCATATCGCACTTCAATTTTCGACGAAGACGCTTTAGGAATTCATTATGATCTACGATGCAACGTCCGTCCGTGCGTCTGTGAAATACGCCCCGCGTTGCGCAAGTGGCAGGACATGTCATCCAACCGCTTTGAATACCGTAATAACATTAGCAAAACAGTACAAAAGCACTTAGTCAGATCAATATCAATTAATCATCCCACCAGGAGTCAAACCCAGAACCTGCCTGCCCACAATCACCGTTCTCTACCTCCGTGCCCGCTGAACGTGCACCGGCTAATATGCACGCTCCACATTTCGTCCTACCCATACCACATGTCGATACCCTCCGTATCACACGGTGATGTTGTGGAGGTGAATCATGGCAATGACTAAGTCATTTTCACACTTTTATTCCTCAAAACACTTTCTTCATGTGTCACAAAAATATGAACGGCAACTTTTTTTTAATCCCAAAATAACCATGTCTATTTAGTGGGAACAGGCCCACTCGTCACAGCCAAGTCGTCATAGGGAAACTGGTGACAGGTGAAGTGGTCAAAGAGGGCATCTCGCTCTAGGTGAACTCGTAGTAGGGAAAGTGGTCGCAGTGACCTTCTCGTTCTTGGAAAGTTCGTCGCAGACCTTTTTTTTAGAGGGGGATGGGGAGGGGGAGGGGCGGAGGGGGGGCGGTTGTGGTCAAATTTTCGGTGTTATCTTTACTTACGACGTCCCTTTGTTATTAAACCCTTTTCGGAAGCTTTGCTAGGTCGGAACTTATTGCGCAATGACAAAACAGGGGTCACCCTGTGGTATGCAGACCTCCGCACCAGGATACTTGGAAGTGTAGCAGTTAGGTTTCGTCTTTAGGGGTGTCTTCTCTGTCCTCTATCTTTACTCCAAGGGGGTTTTGCATTCTAAGTGGCTTCGAATACGTATATATATAGGGGCGAAATGTGCGGACCTTTCCCCGGCATGATAATTAGTATATCTAAATTCAAAGACGCTTCTGACAAGAAGGGGTAAATTAAGGCGATGACAAAAGAGACATTTAGATTCCCCCGAGATTTTCAGTGGAGTGACGTCTGGGCTGCAGATCAAGGAAGTTGTGTAAGAAAAAAAACACACACACACACACACACACAAGTAATGTCGTGCAGCTTTTGTCGTCCTGCTGGATGAGTGCTGCAGTGAGCTTGTACAGCTTTCATTCCACGTCATTTGTTTTTTGTTTTGTAAACCGTTGGGAACAAGTTTTACTGCCCAAATGGTGACATTTACACACATCTGTCATCACGTTTTGCAGAGCTGCCAGTAGAGACATTCAGCAAAGGCCACGGGGATCAATTATAAAAATTCAATAACATCCCACAAACTTTTTTTTTAGGGGGGGGGTGGCGGGGGGTAATTAGGTTAACCGTGTCTATTGGTGTGTTCCAACAATTCTGAGACAAATCAGCTGCCATAAAAAACTAGCCAGAGCTTCTGTTTAAACGATCATTCTTTAAATAATGCATTATGTGTATCATAAAGCCTTTGTAGCTGTCAATGGAGTGACTGGCTTTTCGGGGTCTATGTGGGAAAGTAGACGCGCAGGCAAATGTTAGAAGTGCATAAACGACAGGGTGTATGGCCCGCATCGATCATGTGATAACTGAAATCGGAGCACCCTTCTGGTAAAATCAGTCAAGAGCGCCCAACATCATCAGGATTAGCCACGCCTAGCGTGAGGAGGCTGCCAATTAATACACCAGACAAAATGCAGCAGGTTTCATTCGCAGATTACATACCTTTGGGCTTCAATGGACAGCCGAAGCAGACTGATAATTCAAGAAAGAAATTCAAGCGGAAAATTGTGTACCGTAACGTCTATTTATTGGCATTCAACAAACAGTATCAAAGGCTTCGTAAACAAGCAACACCGATACGAGTAAAACAAAAGAAAAAAAAAACTTCCAGAAACATTTTACGGCGCGCGAAACATGAAAGCAAAGACCAACGAGAGTTATAAGTCGCCAAATAGGGGCATCCCGAAAAACAGTAAATGAAATAGGCCGCAGTGGACCACAGTTTATCCAGGGATACGTTCCACTGGTCAATCATCCCAATTTCAAAGTGTCCAATTTACGACAGTGTGCATAAAAAAAGGAGAATAAAGTATTATGTTTCCAAAGGCCGTACGATCACTGACTCCAAGGCATGAAACGTTAACCCCACAAAAAAATGCCATCACCCACAACAATGACCATCCTACACTCTCAAAAGTGTTATTGAGCGTACACTGTACTGCGACGCACTCGCAACACGAATAATAGCATTTTTTAATCAGTTAGTCCAACGAGAAGGGCATTCGGTATAGGGCTCCGAGGGTCGCGCATTTTCAATTGAAAACGTGGCGCATGCCTGTTTTACAACCAACCACTACGTACCTCCACACCATTCCCATTAGACAAAAAAATCTGAAGGAATCAATAATCCTTGTTGTGAGTGCATAGCCCCCACGTGTACATAAAGCTGCTTCCGAAAGTGCAGGAGGCTTAAGCGCACGTGAGAACTAACTGGTGGAAGTGGTGTCATTCTGAGCCAACGGCCGAATGGGCCGTTAGAGTTGTCGTGATGGTCCACCGTACTGCCATTGCACATTTACTTCAACGTTATTTAGGGTAATTAAAGACAGTCGTGAACAATTATAGTCCCTGACGCTTTAAGAAACGCAACACTAAGAAGAATTTCAGAGCGCTAAATTTTAATTATTCCTTCTTGAGATGACGAAATGTCCAAGCATCCGTTTCAGAAGCCCACACCTTGATATACAGCACCGGTAAAACTGTACTGAATCATGTGAGCTTCGTTCGAGCAGAGCTTGCTGATGCGGACCCACCTATTCTTTGACATTTTGATGGTGATCGAAGAGGAGATTTAAGCTCGCCCATTTTAAAGCACGGTCTCTTTCACATCGGCGACTCAGGCCATGGCTGGCATGCAACGGTAATCGATCTATCTGTGCCCATTCATATTGTCCGTGAATTTTATTTAAAGGCGCGCGCAATCCAGCGCGCATTTTGTATTGAAAGATAAAAACGGAAGCGACTAAAAATTAAAACAGGAAATTGTAGGAACACCTCGTAAACAATGATATCATCCACATTGACTCACGCAGAACAAAAGCGCCCTCCGCGATCTGTTTAGAAAAAAACAAATCAACTCGTCCCAGTAAATCACGATTGATGCGCTCGCCGTGTGGCTGTCTTCTTCCCTTGAGATACCTTCCACCGCCGCATGCGTATATGCCGACAAGAGACAGTTAAAACAGACAAGCAGTCCACATCATCCCCAACCGCTTCGACGTCACCACCTGTCGAGCTCCGAAGCCGCCGAATTCATCCTGCTGAACGTCGGCAGCCGAGAAAGATGAATATCCAAGTTCTCGAGATGGCTTATACGTCCATGATGTAGCGCCGCCCGCTTCCTGGCCTCTTCATCTTTCTTAGGCGTTCCATGGACGGGGTCCTTTCAATCAGCCCATCGGAAACGACGCGAAGCTCTTCTGGTTTCACGAGGCTTGGCGCCTTTGACATTCTCCGCGAACCACGGTGGCGGGGCAAGCCTCGTCTTCGTACGTGACCACGTGACCACATTATGTACATTATTGTCTCCGTGCACAGAGAACGAAATCCCCCGAGTTGCACGGCGAACGACCTTGGGGTTGCCGGACGGCCGAGTCCAGCGAGTAGAGCAAACCGTGAGAGATGCGAAGTCGTTGCCCGAAACAGTAAACCTTTCTCTTACAGCAAGACGCCGCCTGATCGGACCGATATACAGGTCCCGGAGTGCGGCTCGTCAAAGCCTCCTACAAGTTGTTTCCCAAAGGAACCTTGTAGTCGTCCACATGCTGCAGCTTGTTCTTGTTCGGCTTGGTACCTGCAGCGCAGACCAGAAAACAACACGAAACGGTTTTCAACTGGCACGTTGAGCAAACAAAAGTAATGCGAAGCGCAATTTCACTGCTTATTTTGCAGGGGTTGCGATAATCTCAGAACGCCAAACTCTAATTGGCTGATTGAAAAAAAAATAGTGGATAGACCTTAAGGCATCTAACATTGAGGTCTACCCACTATCCTTTCAATCAAAGCCATCAGGAGCTCGGCACCCTTTCTGACGTCACCGCAACTCCCACGCTAGAAGCAGACGACTTTCTGTCAGCATAGAGAGGTAATGCAACAGTAAATCGCCAAATAACAAAGGTATATCAATGGCGGCTGCTAGGAAGGTGTGGCAGCTAATAGAGGTATATGGTAATTTAGAAACAACGCGCCTCTATAGATACAGAGCCCTCAATAAACGCGGGGTATGGCGAGTCCAGAGCATGTTACTATCGCTCTGTAGCCGATGAGGTGGCAGCATTAACCGATAGGAACCCTCAGGGACCAAACACGAAGGCTTAAGTGTGAACATAAGCCACGCCTTGCATTTCTTAAGCGGTCAGTAACTACAGCCGAATAAATCGACCACATTTTCACTATTATACCTGGATTTCAACATTACGGTTACTACTAACAAATTCGAAAAGAATTGGTTTTACCCGTGGGGTTATTGTGAAATGAAACTATTATTTTCAGAGAAGCATTGAGCTTCAATGACCGCTTCGGGTGCTTTATTATACAATAAAGTATAGAGCCAGTGTACAAATACTGCTAGGTAAAGTGCTCGATTAAACTATATTAGTATTTTTCTTTGATTATTTTATTCAACGAGAACGGCGCGAGCGAAATCGCGCTTTAAGTACCATCCATGTCGCAGTGAAAAATAAGATCGCATGCCCCTTCGATCACTGAGGCAGCTTAAACATTGGAACATGAAAGCGATCGCACTTTCCGTTGGTCGGAATAGTTCAAGACATGCTAATTATTGGTTGTTAGAGTGACCAAGGGATAGCGTACATGGAGGAGCTTCTAAGAGTTTCAGAGCCCTTCTTTGCCGAGGTGGTTGTTCGGAAACAATTAGCCTTTTACAGGAAATTACACTAAAGGCCCATTTCTTATGGGTCATACCAAGTGTAAACATTGGCATAGCTTACAAAGATAAGCTGTCAAAGAGAGGAAACAGTCTATCGACTTATCAGCACTACATATGAAGCCCAGTCCACACCGTGATGACTAATGAAACTGTTCTATTGTTTTTTTTTTTAATTTTCTTTGAACAAATGATGTCCGCGTCTCAAGTTCGAAAAACACAAGCTCTTAAAAATTAAGAAATGAAGATTGATGCGGCAGCTTTCCCCAATCCCAGAAGGGAAGACGAGGAAAGCTTTCTGCATTTCCAACCACACTATACCCAGGCTAGCAAAATAATATCTACCCTGAAAGGTCACTTTGTTAGCAAAATAACAACAAAAGGACGAACACAAAAAATAATAACATTAAAATTCAGACAATAGGAAGTATGCGTGTTAAGTCCTTTTTAATAAAAAAATATCACTCTTCGCTTTCATAAAAGTGTGTAGTAAAGGAACACTCGCTCGGGCTTTGAGGAAGACATCAGTGGAAGTTTCAGCGTGTACGGTACACCTGTCTTCTTGTGCACTCTCCCATATTGGCGAAACCATCGAACCAATATGTAAACTCGAAGCTAAAGTGACCGGAACTTGAGGGAAGGCAAATAAGCTTTTACCAATAAAAGGTACAAAAGAATAACAGGACCTAAAGCGAACCCGGAAATACTTTTCTTGGTCCTCTAAAAAAATGTTCGCGCATTCAAGAAAAGAAATCTTACCTTAATAGCAAATAAACTTTGAAACAACGGGGTACACGGAGAAACTAAAACCAGTCGGCTGTAGGCGGGGAACGTAAAGTAAATTTCTCAACGAAAACTTGACACCGGAAGCATGCGATGGGAACAAACATAGCAAAACTTTCAATAAAAACGAAAAGAAAATCGCAAAGTGCATGCGGCTTACCTGTGATAGTTGGGAAACAAACTCAGGACATGCTTTTTGGAGGGAAAGACCTCGGGAATGCAGTCAATAGAAAAAAAACACGAAGCCGAAAAACAAAACACGTAAGGTGTTCCAGGAAAAAGGAAAGGAACGTGACATCTCGCGAAAAGTGGCCGGAACTTGCCGTAAAAGAAAACAACAACACCAACAAGAACACAAGAAAAGGCGCGCTTCTTATCAAACTTCAAAATATAGCGGAAACATTTTCCTCTTCACCGACTCCGCCGCGGGCGGTATACGAAGGGCGGCACGTCGGGCTGAAAAGGCAAACGAGCAGTTTCTCGGGAAGCGCCGCAGCCGCGATGGCTGCATAAACACGAACCTGGGCGCCCGCACACGTCAACACAAGGCACGCACCTACCTTCGTGCGGAACACATGCGGGAGCAACAACATAAGTTACTATAAAAACAAAAAGCGTGCAAATGCTAGCATTTGTCAAAAGAGGTTTGATGCTTCAATCGTTAAGGGCCTAAAACTACCAGGGAAACGATTTTTCTCTTATTTTCCTTTTCTCCAGGGTCGACGCGAAAGACCAAAACGTTGTGTTTAGCTAAACGTATAGAAAGGGTGAATAAATAACGTTCAAAAAATTTCTCAATCTTATAGGAATTAAAACGGTTAATGGGCATCGTTGGTGCGCGACTTCAAGAAAAGGTAACTGCCGGGAATACGAGCTGAAAATGGAGTGGACGCGACGAAGGGAAACCTTTATTTCGGCTTTTATTGAAACAAACCGCGTACATCTTACAACTTTCAGGTTGCCAAAAACAGTTAAAACTCCATTCCCGGAAATAGTTTGAATTCCTATTCAGAGCGATTAAAATACGACTTTTCTCTTGTGTTCCAATTACGGACATTGCTGTGTTGCAGTACCGTGGAGACTGGTCCCTTCCCGTCAGAACGTTTTGTCACTAAGCCAGAAATTTCCGTGAAAACTTCAAGCGTAAAAAAAAGAAAAAAAAAACAACAACCTGATATTCGTTTAGTATGTGGAGGAACATGTTTGGGAACAGGCGTGCGCTGAGTGGCACAGAGGCATATATACGTAACCCAAAACAAGTAACTAAATGCTGTTACTCGTTACCAGCTCAAAAAATAACTAAACACATTAACCGCTACTGATTTTTAAAAGAACGCGTTACGTTACCTCCAAAGTAACGAGTCACTTATCTTGTCACTTTGACGGCCAACATATACTCAACTGCTTTTGTATCATGGTTCATTGCTTTCTTTTCAGTAGTCGTTACAAATAAGCATGCTTCTCTGAGTTTTCATCCGTTATGTTTCCCCGCTTGTTTGAGTATCCGGCGATGCTCAAGAGTCGTTCTTGTGTTGCACGCGAAGTAACGGCAGTGTTGTGATTCAGGAAGAGCTGGTGAATTTGGGATTCCCCTCAATCCTTTGTTCTCTCTGAAGTTACAAGTTGAGAATGGTTTTTGAGCCTTACCTTGCTGGCAACTTCCGGGTTTACATTCGGTCTGTACACGACTGTAGAAGGTTCAACCAGAAACCTTATTGGGTTCGCTGGGTGAAGGACATATCCAGCTGTAGAGTTCAGGTGACGCATTTAGGGATAAACGTTGCCATACTATCATTCTGCTCAATTGTTTTTCGTGTTGCCCATCTGCCTTTGTCGCAATAGAAACGTACTCAGGTTTGAAGTAAAACCAGACTCTTCAAACGTTGTTGTACACGTTATTCCTCAAAAGTAACGAAATACCGTTACTCGTTACTAGGCCTTAAAAGTAACTAAATACCTCACTCGTTCCGTTTAAAAAAAAAAGATTCAATAAGTTACTCGTTACGGAAAAAAAGTAACTAGGTAGAACTCGTTACTACTAACGCGTTAGTGCATGTCTGGTCGCACGCTGCGAGACATTGACCTGATAGTCTGATTTCTGAAAGCATGAAAATAATAACTGGCGGACGTATCTGATATCCAACATACTCGTGTTATATTCCAGTCTATTTCCACATTTAGAAACTCTACAAGTAGCTTACGACGTTGTAACTCCCCTCCTATCGTAAAATATCCTTGGTGTATTATTCGTTTTCATATTGTCATCTTAAGTTGGATGACATATTTTAAACGCGTATTACTGAATATTCAATTCTAATACTCGTCTAGTGAACCAGAGATCCTGCGGAGGGATGGGCGGAAGGGACAAGTCAAGCAGAATGTTTTGTTTTCTCAAAAAGACCGCAGCTTCATTGTTCTTGCAAAAGCAAAGTACGCGAAAAAAAGCTACACAAACCACTATAAAGAGGAAGCTAACGTAATCGGATCATGCCGAAAAACCTCGAAATAACAGGATTACGCCGTGTCGTAAGCGCGGCTTTCGAAGTTCAAAGTTCGTCATCAAACAATACGCGGCGAAGAGTTGCAAACCACGTCTAGTACGACTGAAGAGCGTGAGTACCAACTCTCATTTCCTCGGCAGCTCTCTCGTGCGTGTGCCCCGTTGCTCAAGCTCTTCCTCGAGTTCCAAGCTTGTTCTTGAGCGCAGCACAAACATTTCGAAGCGAACTGCTCGCAATCCCCACTGAGGGAAATTAGATTTCTAGTACACGAGAGCTTAGAGCGAGATAAAGAGATAGACACAAGTTGTGGAAGCTAGTGAGCATAGAACCAGCCTCCAGCGGGACACTATGCGAATCGTGTTTATCCGACTCGATGATCGCCTTATTTGCAACAACAAAAGAAGAAACGTCCGACACCAAGAAAGCAACGCAAACACTAAACTCCGCGAAGAACAACTCGCAAACCCCCGCGAAAAGGGTCTCCAAAGACCGCGCGTCTTTCTTTCAGCCCGAAAACGTATCCGAAATGTCTGCGGTGAAAGCCGCGGCGCAACCTTAAAGCGATCGAGGCGCCTTTTCGGCATGATCAGAAAAGCGATTTTGCGAGTTTGCGCCGCGGCGCCCGTGCGCACAGTGTCGCGCTCGAAATGTTGATAGCCTCGGAGACGAAAGCCGACAAACCTTTATCCTATCAACGACAGAGAACGGCATCGATGCAACGAATGTGCAGAGACTATAGAAGCTACTTTTTTTTCCTTCTTTAGGAGGAGAGGGAGGAGTGCGGGAGGGTGCATATATGGTAATCCGTTAAGGAAACATCCTTTTTTTCCCCTCCCAGAATCGGAGGGATAGAAGAACATTCCTTCCCGCCTCTCCTCCGACCATTTCCGCTCCTTCCGCCGATCCATCCACGGCGCGGTCTCGGGCGCACAGCGACGGCGGGAAACGAAGAAATCGGCTCCTTACGAAAGTGATTTGAGCGCGAAACGTGCAACGACTGCTCCGCGCTGTCGTTTCGGAGATTTGTCCGCGAGATTTCCGCGAACAAAATGGACTTAAAATGGGTAGGCGAGTCATTTTCGTCTCTGAAGAGTCCGAGTTTTAAAAAATTCCCATTTATTCTGATCACGTACAGTACGGGGAGTATACCTTGAAGAAAAACAAAAACTGGGCGGTACCTGCTATGGAGCTTTGAGAGAAGCACGCTGTGAGAGATATGAGCGGAATAGACGGAGCGCAGCAGCAGGCAAACCTACGGGCCGCGTGGAACGTTTCAGCAACGTCCGAAGAAAATCCAAGTGTGGTCGAAGGCGTTACCGGAGGAGCACACGACATGGATGAGGACCCATGCGGACAAGACTAGGTAATACGTGAAAGTCCACATAGACCTAGCGGGTTGCATAGTTGCTGCCACTGCCTAAACAGCTCCATCGACACTACTCCGACGTCACGATGGAAAACAATGAATTGATCGTTCTAATGTTCGCACAAGGACAAGTCATCCTGTCATGAAACAAGGCAATTGGTATCACCGCTGTCAAGCGGCAATTTTACTAATGCAGCAAAACAGCTTTACTAAGGTTTTGACGTGCATCACGCGCACCTTGCTGCATGCGCCCACGGATGTACGCTTGTATAACTTCTTTTTATAACACAATCGACAGGAAGGGGTCTCGAACACGTGCACACAAAAATGGAGATCATGTCGTTTGAAACATGCGCGACACTCTTCTTTTTACTCTATTTGTCCAACAATATCCACGCAGGCATTCAAGCGGTAGGAACCCTTTTTCGTAGTGTCAATATCTGCAGAAAAGTAGTTATAATACTGCTCCCGTGGGTCTGCGGATATCTTGATATGAAAACTGGAGCTGGCTTAAAAAAAAAGCAAATGATCAAGTGCAAAAACAAAATTGAGTATCTTTTAACATAGTGATTCTGTCATAATAAAACGATTCTGTGAACGGCGCTAAACAATAATATCACAAAATACTTTATTAATTACTTATGAAGTAACCTGCCGGAAGTCACAAAGCGGCAGTCGACGTTTCGCCAACAAGCTTAGCTACTTCAGCCTTATGTACCTTACTCTAAGTTTACTCGCTTTCCTTAGAGGAGATTATTTTACAAGTTGTTCTTACAAGCTTCCACTATATTATACTTCGTTCTGACATCAGTCAAATGTCACGTATTACATATTGCCACGCCCGTCTGCAAGCAAGCTTCCTTGCCTCCTACGCAAAGGGCTCGAGGTTCGATGCTTGGGAACAGACACGTATTTTTGTTATTTCTGTAGATGTCGCGTTCTGGTGAATTCGATGACATTGTTGTTTATTCTAGGTCCGAATGCTCTACGCGTAGAACCTTCTACGCCGATTATTCCAGAAGAAGCCCACGCGTGTACATAAGGGGCTTTGCGTGGCGAGCGAAAGTCAGTCTTGCCCCAGCGTTCGATCCTGCTGTTTCGACGCCTGCGATGCTAGCCTTTTTCTATTTTGTTTTTGGGCACAAGTTTGCCCCCTTAAAAGTTTAGTGTGCTTTAGTTTTCCTCGCCTCATCAACTGTCATTCGTGACAATATCCCCTACACACCCGAAGTAGCAAGTCAAATGCCAACTTACGCTTGAAGCACATCTTCTCTGACCGAACAAGGTACACGAAAATCGTGAGGAAGACGATGATGAAGAGGATGCCACCGACGGTGATGCCGATCACGAGCGTCATAGACAGCGGCTCTGAAAAACAAGAAGAACAGAAAGGCACTGGGTTAAGCAAGCGCAATTTTATCACCAACCATCATGTTTATCAATCATGAAGTGAGGCAACGTAAAACGTGCAACATGGCAACGTAAAAGGACTATGAAACACTGGATCATCATGGTGATTCGTTCGTCATCGTTTTTAACAAATAATGCCGCGGTCTCATATGCTACGAAGCGATAATACGACACTTGAGGGACTACAGTGTAAAAGTATCGAGAAGTCGAAGCGGCCGTTTGCTACAGGGGTTTCTTTTCTTGCTCTGCTAGTTTTGGAGGGTATGGTTATCCTTGTATCGACCCCCGGCAAGCTCGATTCAATGAACTGCTCTTCGCCGAAATAGCTCTTTTCTAGTTTTTATACGATTCGTTCCGTCATGGAGTAGCGTAATGGGGCAAAGATTTTAACCTTATAAATGCAGAACTCAAAAAACACTAAAAGACGGGGATGATGGATGAGTATCTGCAATGAACAAATGAGTGTATCTGACCCTTTTGTCATAGCTCTTAAATATACTTCTAAAAGAAACAGCGAGCATAAAAAAAAAAACTTTACACCTGTTCCTTGCATAACGAACGCGAAGTTCTAGTAAAGACCAATAATACATAAGCTTAAAAATGTATTGTTCTTACTCATTTCATCGAAAACTGAGAACCATGCGCCGAAGCCAAGAACCGCGTTTAAAATTGCCGTACTGTCACATATTATTCGGGTGATTATGACTCAGATTAAGTCACAAAACGTATTACCAGCGAGTAATTTCAATAATATTACGTAACTATTACTGGGCGTTAAGTTCTATGGCGTGCTATCTCACTATGCGAAAATACGAGTACATGGCCAGTATTCAAAATGTAAGAACAAAAATTGTAATTTAAAAATGTAGTTTATTTACTTAGAATCTGTCCGAGTCTGCAGACCAATAACTGGACGTTGGCATCCCTAATGTTTTTTTAGTTATGAACTGTTCTAAAGAAAGCGTTCTCCGCAAGCATTTACGACTTTACATTTACAACTATACTGACGTGTCGGTGATAAAGTATGAAACTTTCCATTTTGAACTCTACTCCTTTAAACAATGCTTTAAGTCAATCTAATTTTGACAAACGAGAGCGCCCAGCGGATGTTATTAAACGTCTAACAATTTGGAAATATGCTTTTCCTTCTGCACTACCACCCGGAAAGCTACATTTTTGTACCCAGAATCTAGCTCGCATCAAAAATACCTCCGGATAAACGTACTTCGGGTTTTTGTCATTTGAAGGAGCTCCTTCCCCAGTATCTAGATAATTCTCAATTGGCATGCACCGCAAATAAAAAGTAAAAATAAAAAAATACCTATTTAGTTATTTATTTTTTGCGTGCAAGCAGCGCGATATAACTTTCTAAAAATTATTATAGGGATCGTTGTTGCTTAAACAAAGCGCCCCCCTCGTCTATTATTTTTGTAAGTAAATTTGTAACTTCCCAGTTGTGTGAACTCGTCCTATTTTCACAGTAAACGCGATTCGAGCTTGTGTGCACGATACTTCATGTGCAAAGAAGAGAAACGCTTCTCCTTCGACGAGGAGGAGGAGTATTACACAGAGTTGAGTATATAGAAATCATGCTTAATAATTAATGTGTTTTCTTTTGTTAGAACTTTCCAGAGTTGCGTCTGCATTGTTTTTTTTTAGCTTTCTATGGTTGTGTCGGCGTTTTGGAGGGGGCATTCGCGGGGGCAAAGCGGCCGAGAGGTGGGAGCGGGTCCCCTGCGGTCGTTAGGAAACCTCTCGGGTTTCGGGAGTTTGCTCGGAGAGATCCCTGGGACGGCCCGTTCTTGGAGCTGCTTGTGGCTGTTAACCGAGTGTGCCTGTATATAGAGGGTTTCGCCGCTTAGTGTAAAATTGTCGCGTTTTGCCCGGAGTAATAATTTAGCTGTTGGCGCCAACCAGTCTGGGAGAATTGCAGAGAACGACTCTACAAGGAATTTGGGTTTGGCGGTTGAAGCGCCAGAATGACAGCTCGCCGACCATTGGAGAACAATGTACCACGTGTGAGTGGTGGAATTTGAAGAGATTGGTCGGTTCCTGAGGGGAAAGGAGGCCCCTACGGGCGTACAAAAGGAGTGCGGAGAGGATTTTGGGGGATTCGAACTTTGTATTTGATTGAGAGAAAAAGGGGGACGGGGGTCGAGACTTGAGACGAGGCAGGATGGTCTCCCTAGTTGGGACTTGTAACTAGAGTGTAAATAAATGCACATAGTTCTATTCAAGCAGTGAGTCGACCCGTCACTCAGCGACGTTCGTGCCACCACGCTCCAGCCCATCGGAGCGGAACCTGCCTCCCACACTACCGGGATCAACAACCAACAAACTTAACTCACAGGCCGAGCAAAATTCATGCGTGGGTAATGAGCGCCCCACAGATTCTCATGCGCTCATTACGTACTCTGAACAGCGTAAGTTCGGCTCTTGTTGTCGTTTAGAAAATGAGTGCAATTTTGCTATGCTCGCAAATGCACGGTGCGGGTTTTCCCGATGCGTAATATCTCTGACGAATTTTTATCTTTTTTAACTTCAAGCACGCCGTTCAGGCATGGAGAAAAAATAAAACAGGCTCGCTGCACCCTTGTTGCGACGGTCCCTGAGATTTCTTTGCTCCATAATCTCCAAGTGACGCAAATGTGACTAGAAAGTGCAAGTAATCCAGAAACCAAATGCCGTCTGTAATCGGGTAGAAAAGGACGCACCTTTAACTTCTAAGGCCACAGAGTAGGAAGCTTTTCCTTTGCCGTTGTCTACGAAGAGAGTAAACTTCCTGAAGTCGTCGCTTTCCACCCTCTGGATCACCAATCGCGACTCGTAGCAGTCCTCGAGTTCTTCATCCTGCGGGGAAAACGAAAAAAACAAAATGAATATTAAATATACTCTTTACAAAATTGTGACGTGTTGGAAGGGATAAAAAGAGAGTAAGTAAGCATAAACGGGATTTGGCGGAAACATGCGAAGTGAATAGTTTGAATCGGCGTTGAATCAGCGAAGTAACCTGCACATGTTCGTGAAGCTCGAGCTGGGTATACATATAAGTAAAACGCTGACTATAAAGGCTAGCTTAATTAAAACAAAAAATAACCCGCAAAAAAAAAAAACACTTGTAGACGTCAAACGTGCATCCTTTGTGACACGGAATTTGCGGCAGTTGTCAAACACAGAGAACTACGTGTATTTGTGTGAGTTTAACCACGACTATTGGAAGTAGCCGACGTCTACAGAAAACAAAGGATTCTTGATTCTGCACACCGTATTTTACAAATAACGACAATCAACATACTACATCATAAAGCGCACTTTTGAAGTAGAACGGGTCTTCGTCCAATCTATTTTGGAATCCTGGACACTAAGCATGGTCAAGTAGCGACAACAAACACGCATAACAGAGCATATTCTCCGGGAAGAACATGATGTCTTTTAGTAGATTCCGCTGCGACACACCGCAATCTTGTTCCTAAAATCTCAACTGTCGCAACAGTATGGGCAGCCAAGAATTGGGCTCCTGGTAAGAAACGACGAATGAGGATTTCATTTTAGCGGTTGCTTTGCAGCTGCTTGGCGCTAACATTAGAACTTCTCTCCTGAGTTCGCTCCTTTTCCCTCTTTTACTGCTGTAACCCTGCCTCTCCATAAGGCTTTTACAGTGTAGATGGCAGTGCGCATGAACGGCGTATTACAATTGGCGTTAAAACTACGGGAATATAGTAAACTGAAGAAAGTTAAACAAATTACAAGAACAGCACGGTATTATTGCATTTGCCAGTGACAACTGTACGCTCTCTTAAAAGCAAACAAAACACCTTTAAGCGGAAGCGAAATGAGGCATTCCAGCTACAGACAGTGAGTGCGTAGGCGATCTGGGGATAATTAATCATAATAAAACACGTTAGACTGACAAGTGCTGATTGTTGGGGGAGTTGGTTAGGTACGTGAGAAAACATGATTGCGCTTAAAGACAGGGACATAGGAAGAACAGACACCACAAAGCGCTAACTTTCAACTGATTTAATTCAAGAGCTTTATCGTTGAAACACACTGCGTCACCGGACCACATCTCATCCAATCCGTGGCCCCGCGACGGACCGCAAGTACGCCAACTCCTTATCCGCCAAGTCAATTGACGCCACACTGACACAACACGTGCCGGAACTATTTATGGCGTCAGCCTCCATAATCTCTCTAACATGCTTATCTTTGTGCCTAGCGAGAACAGTAAAAGAAGCAAATAAAGGTTTGCACCCGCAGTCGTGACAGTGACATGACAGTGACAGTCATGACAGTGACGCCTGCAGCCTGCCGGGTTTCCAAAGACTGTGATTGTATCTGTAGCAGAAGGCGTCCTTAAGAAAATGAGAAAGGACGTTAGCCCGCGCTCAGAGGCAGGTCAAGCGAGACAAAAAGTGGCGGCTGTGCCTTACATGCACAGAACGGCGCACAGTCTGGGAAAAATAGCAAAACGTGTAAACGTCAAAGTTGTTTACTCTGCACCCGAAAAGCTCGCGAAAATGTGCAGGATGACAGACCCATTCCGCAAGGTACCGACGGGCTGCCCGATCACGCACAGGAGTTCGTTTGTCGCGTGCACGGAAGGGGTGGTGTATCGAATTGCGCTTTCATGTGGCAAGATATATGTCGGCCAGACAGGCAGATGTTTAAATATACAGTTAAGGGAACACTACCAAAAAGTGAACGGGGTTCGGGATGGCCATCTGTCATGTCACTGTCATGACTGCGGGTGCAAACCTTTATTTTCTTCTTCTACTGTTCTCGCTAGGCACAAAGATAAGTATGTTAGAGAGATTATGGAGGCTGACGCCATAAATAGTTGCGGCACGTGTTGTGTCAGTGTGGCGTAAATTGACTTGGCGGATAAGGAGTTGGCGTACTTGCGGTCTGTCGCGGGGCCAGGGATTGGATGAGATGTGGTCCGGTGACGCAGTGTGTTTCAACGGTGAAGCTTTTGAATTAAATCAGTTGAAAGTTAGCGCTCTGTGGTGTCTATTTTTCCTATGTCCCTGTCTTTAAGCGCAACCATGTTTTCTCACGTGAGACTGCTGTGCGAAACAATTAAGAAACTTTCAAGTCGAAAGAAAAGAACAGTAGACGACGTTTTCCTTCGTACCTTTGTGTTTCCTTTGACTTGAAAGTGTTTTACTGTTTCCACCCCACAGTCTCAGGTGTTACAATATAATTTATTATACAGCGCATGGAGTAAAACTGATTAAGGAATTAATGTCCATGCAAATGCCAGCGGAGGTAGAAAAAAGATAAACAAGTCGAACTTCGGCTTTGAGTACAATTTATAAGCAACCGAGTCTGATACAGAAATGCCAAATGCGATGATATTTAGCGGAAATTGAAACCTCGTTGCGAACTTAATATGACAAACACGCATAACGCAAGAGGCATCCTTTGATACTCAAGGCGTCAGCCTTGAGTATCAAAGGTGTGGGAGTCATTAGGCATACGACTAATCCGCCATTCACACATGCAAGCAGATAGAGGTGCGAAGCTTGCAAATCGCGCCAATGACCTCCCAGCGTCGCGACAGTGGACTACGCTCCTTAGAAGGAAGCTGAAACGCTACTTTAGAAAAGCGAGTTAGAGGTAACTTCTGGCGTATTTTTAGCCCGTGAGTCTGCATACGACGTTCGTTTTCCACGAATATGGAACTAAACGCGAGAAAACATGAAAAACCTCCGAGCAGTCGTGACGTTGTACTAGGATCTTTGGGCCGCCAAACGCGTGTCGCTCGTGTGGGCAGCGCGTACAATTGCAAGCTTGCCAGGTATATTTTACCCCCACTGACACCAGTCATGACGTCTCTTACTGACCTTCTTGAAAATAGCTAGAGTGCGCGAGCATAGCTTTGACAGGCACTGAATATGTGCGAGAGCGCAGATTCCGAAAACTCCTAATACGACGTTACGCCCTGGAAAGGAGAGGCTTGAGCGGTAGTTTGAAATTTAATTTATGCAGCCCCCGTGCACTGAATTGAAAAAAATAATCTCGATATTCGTGATTCTGGAAGTCATATGAAGACAATTTAGCTGTTTTTCCTCAAACACAGAACCGCTCCAGCTCCCCTTAAAGACGAAAGGAAGAGCGCCGTCGCGTGATACAGAGTCGATCATTGATTGGTGCAGGAGGCCCGTGTACATGAACACATCTGCAATGCTTGCTGGGCCGCGAATACGGCGCAGCGGAGTTGCGTTAATCGAAGTAATACAGCCATCAAAAAGGAGAAAAAAATACGCCATGCCACAAGATGAAAAAAAAAAAAAGCATGCTGTACATTGGGAGATTTCTGCGGGACCACTCGATACCCCTGAATATTTGAAAGTAAAACAACTGTCCGCTACCGTGAAGAAGCCTAATAGTTTTCCGACGAAGCGCACATGGGTGAGGGCGAATGTGCCCTCGGACTCATTTCCTATGCAGGGGCCATCCGGAGTATAGATCACCTCGAACGGGATGCCTCTCATTAAAAGAAAAAAAAATAATGGGAAGTCTAGCGTGTTTACAGAACTAAGACAGGCTTTCGCAAGATCGCGAAGCGGTCGTACAATCAATTCCGCTATCGATTCTCTCATGCCTTTCTATCACGATAGGTTGCCTCAGGAAACTGGTTTCTTTGAAGCCGTACTCGCATTGTGCGCCCGAAGAGACGTACTGCTCTATTTTCGGTAACAAATTTTAATCTCCTCCTTTTTTTTTTGCATCAAATCTTTTTTTATTTGGTAGGACTACATAGTTACGCGCGCATAAGAATTATATACCAAAGAAATCGCCTAAAAGGTAGATATTGTTTTAGAAGTATGTTCATCTAGAGAATGCGACACACAGTAGCACCAACAACCAATCTCCGGTGCTTTCCGTTTCTATTTCAAAACTAAAAAGCTGTCATTAAAACTGCGGAATGTTGGAATGTGCTCATTCTCGACAGGCATTTTGTAAGCGGTAAGATCTAATGTCCGTCAATGCTTTTTCACACAAAAAAAAACAGAAAAAACGTTTGAAAAAGTGACGATATTTTGTTTCCGAAAGCAGTGTCACACGCTGTAAAAAAGTGTTTTACCTTGGTTCTAGATACCAAAGTGTTTCTTGAGGAGGACGCTATAAAGGAGGCAACCTAGACTTACATACGTATAACTGTTGTACGACTAATTTCGGAATAACCCTGGAAATTCCACGATTGTCGACAACACTTGCAAATTAGAGCGATTACTGAGATTTTGTTCCGAAGAAAACAACCCGAGGCGTTCACTAAAACTTCCACGCGCGCACAGAGTCAGTTCATGCACAACCCAAGGGGGTTGTGCATGAAGCAAATTTTCACTTTCTCGTCAACCTCAAGGTTTTAATAGCTGAAGTGATAAAGTAAAAAACCAACCACGCGCACCAAAAAAAGAAGAAACGTTTGTTGGATTGTACGATATGTGAGAAATATGGCCGTATCCAAACAGAAACCAGCGAATCACGGCGTCACACGCGTTCATGTGACGTCGCGATAGAGCGACGTCTAGTCGAATTCGGCCATCCTTCCGACGCCTCGTAGGAGTCGTCCGACGGGTTGTCGTGCACGCGTCGGACTATTTTCCACTATTTTCCCTACATTACACTATTGTCCCATGTGCTCACCGGAAAGGCCAAGGAAGCCCAATTCTCTCTGATCCGAGAAATAACGTACTAATAAAATACACCGCAAAAAAATACAAGTGGGCACGGCTGCACTGCCACGATGGGGTCATCTAACCTGCCGCTCCACTTTGTTATACAGGTTGGTACGGTTGAATGTTACTCTGTAAAAAAACAATGATTTGTTTTTAGTAGTGCTGCCGTGCCTGAAAGCAGCTTTGAAGCGTTTTCTAGACCTGTTAATGCTTTGCGGTGATATCGAAGAAAACCCCGGCCCAACTAATGCGGAATTGAATGAGTTAGTAAACACCCCTCAAACTACTGTTCAACAGTTTGAGACAAGGTATGACACACTGAGACAGAAAGTGAACGAACTTTCCGAGGAGCGTACAAATGCCAAAAAAGAATGATCAGAATTGACAGAACGTGTGTGCGCGCTAGAAAAAGAACTCGCTGTCTCTAGGGCCGATCCGCTGGTGACGCAAAACAACGATTCTAAGTTGGAAGCTGCGCACGCCGAGCTCTCTGTTCTAAAAACGCGCTGTAATGATGTAGAAAGCCGCTCACGCAGATCAAACCTCGTATTCTTCGGACTGAACGGTAAAGATAAAGAAACGTGGGCGGAATCAGAATCCCTTATCGTGGAACTTTGAGCCGACAAAATGGAAATAAAACTAGATCCCCTAACCAATGATAGGGCGCATCGAATCGGCACATACAATGAAAATAAGAAAAGGCCGATCGTAGTGAAATTTTGCTTTTTCAAGCATAAAGACTCAGTACTGGCTTCCGGTTATAAACTTAAAAATAGCGGCTTCGCCGTTAGTGAAGATTTTCCGAGGCCCGTTCAGTTGGCAAGAAGAAAGCTAGTTGAACTCGCAAAAACCCGGGACTCTCGATTCAAGCTGCGAATGGACCGACTATATATTGATGACAAATGCTTTATGTTTGACCTTGAAAGTGAAAATGTCTGTGAGGTCACCAAATAACAACCAAAAAAACCCACGGAAGTTCTCTTAGCATCAAGTATATTATCATCTTTGCAATATGGAACCATACAGAATGACTCTGTAAATCACGCGGTGCACTTTGGCTGTTACGGTTCAAATGGCAGATCAAAACAAAATATAAAAAGCACTTCTAAGGGACACTTGGACGTTGGGGCAGTAATGGTTATAAACTGCCGTAGTATTAAAAATAAGGTGGATGAAGTCATGGGCTTGCTTCAGACAGTTAAACCTGTGATTGTATTAGCTACAGAGTCTTGGTTGGATGCCACTGTGGTTTCAAGCGAAGTGTTTCCAGATAACTATACCGTATACAGGAAAGATAGAAACCTACATGGTGTAAGTGTTTTCATTCTTGTGGATAAGAATATTCCTACCACGCCTATACTCATTCCGAATGTTAACATAGAAACAGTGTGGTGCCAAATGTCTGTTAATGGTAAACATATTTCAGAAGGTGTTTTTTATTGTCCCCCAACCGAGGGCAGCGAAGTTTTAGAAGAACTAACAGATATAATCCTCAAGGCCTCTAAAGAATACGTTCTTTTGGGTGGAGATTTTAATCTCCCCGATTTGGAGTGGGAGAATGGCAAGGCCCATGGCTCGGGAAGCTCACTTCATACTAAATTTAATGCCATTCCAGAAATGTTCGATCTAACACAATATGTCACAGAGGGAACACGTCTTTTAAATATTTTAGATCTTCTACTTTGCAATTTGCCGGGTGCGATTGACAACGTTTGCGTAATACCTGGTCTCTCAGATCATAAGGTTGTAACAGCAGCGCTAGCTCACCCAACGGTACGTAAAGGGAAGTGTCAAGAAAGGAGAGTGTATTATTATGACAAAGGAAACTATGATGCCATAAGAAATGAATTGGTTGTTTTCCTACCATATTTCTTAAAACAAGCAGATGATATTGGCATTGATGAGCTCTGGAACATCTTTAAGCTCAAGGTTCACGAGCTTGTTGACAATTACGTTTCCTCGGGAATACAATCTTCTAAAACTAAAGACAAACCTTGGGTGACGAAAGAGGTAAAGCAGATTATTAAGCGAAAACGAAGAGCTTATCTACGATTTAGAGATAATGGGGGAGCAGCCAACAGGTCCAGCTTAGAGCCAAGTGACACCCTTTTTAAAACGGCAGTTGAGGGAGCAAAAGAAAAGTACTACAAAAAGTTAGACGCAAGGTTAAAATGCACCCTAATAGTTTTGGAAGGCAGTTAAGGTAAATAAAAAGGATGATATGTCTGTTCCTCCCTTTCTATTAAATGAGCAGCTGATAGTGGACGATAAAAACAAAGCTACGTGTCTAAATAATTACTTTGAATCAGTTTTTTCGAAGGCTAATAAGACGATCTGTTACCCTACTGTGCGATCTGTAATGGAACACGCGATGTCCCCCGTAGAGATTACGTACAATGGTATAGCTTTATTACTAAGAGATCTTGATATAAAGGAGTCATCCGGGCCTGATAATATTTCTCCACTTATATTAAAGAATTGTTCCGAGAAGATAGCAAACTATTTATGTGTACTTTACAACAAATCATTAAAGGATCAAAAGCTTCCAGCAGACTGGAAAATCGCAAATGTTGTACCAATACACAAATCAGGATCCAAGAATTGCGTAGAAAATTACCGACCTATTTCTCTAACCTGCATATGCTGCAAACTTGTGGAGCACGTGATTTATAGTAATCTTATTACACACTTGAACATAGATAATTTCCTTTTTCGAAATCAGCATGGGTTTCGATCTGGAGCATCCTGTGTGACTGTGCTTGTTGATGTTTTTCACTTTTTGGCGGGCGCCATCGATACTGGACATGAAGTAGACTGTTTGTTTTTAGACTTCAAAAAAGCCTTTGATCTCGTAAACCATGAATTGTTAAATTACAAACTTACCTTACTTGTCATTGATAATAATGTTTTAGGTTGGCTCCAGGACTACCTGAGAGAACGAAAACAGTGCGTTGTGCTAAATGGTGAGAAGTCCGATTACGTTCGTGTTACATCTGGTGTCCCCCAGGGTTCTGTTCTGGGACCTTTGCTCTTCCTGATATATATAAATGATATTATTATTGGAATACAATCAAATATAAGACTATTTGTGGACGACTGTATTATTTATAGAGTAATTAATTATTCGAAGGACGTAAATTTCTTACAGGCTGATCTCGACAATATTTCAATGTGGTGCAACAATTGGAAAATGAATCTGAAGGTTAAAAAATGTGTTCACGTGAGATTTACTCGAAAGAAAAGCTCCATTGGTTCAACCTACATAATAAATAATGAAATAATTCAGGCTAACTCAAGCGTAAAATACTTGGGTGTAATTCTGTCCAGCGATTTAACGTGGAAAGCTCATGTGGAAATGACAACTCTGAAGGCTGTACGGATGCTTAATTTTATAAGACGAAATTTTCGACAGGGTTCATGCAAAATTAAAGAAACTTTGTACTTTACGTTTGTTCGCCCCTGTATTGAAAATGCAGCAGTTGTGTGGGATCCCAACCACAATAACCTAATAGAAAAACTGGAAAAAAATTCAAAATCAGTATGCTGGCTTTTTTCTCAATGATTACCAACGCGGAACAAGTGTCACCATCATGAAGAATAATTTAAAGTGGGAATCACTAGTTGAACGCAGAAAAATGTTTAGGTTGAAATTTTTACATGATATATATAACAGTCACCTTCTAATCAGTCGAGAAATGTTTTTACACGAACCTTTTTGTATATCGGGAAGGGCGGACCACCAGAACAAAATCCGACCCTACGTTTGCCGCACTGATGTTTTTGCGGTTTCTTTTTTTTCAAAAACTATAGAAGAATGGAATAGGTCGGCTATTGAATGGTGTGTTTAACATATATACAAGTTTTATTTGTGCTTTGATGTTTTTGTTAGAATTTAATGTATTTCATGTACTCATCCCTGCTATAATGCCGAAAGGCGATGCAGGTCTCTATGTATATAAATAAAAAAAAACATATGAACGATGTTGTCGAATTTTTTGGATACAATCTGGTGTTTCCAAATCAAGGCGTCAAGCTGTTCATGCGCATAGAAAATGAACGAATGAAGATAATGAATGAATGAATAAAGAAAATGTGCATTTTCATCGCCTTTCAAGAAAGTGTGTTAACCTAAACGCGTCTTCAGATAGAATATTCGTAGAGAATTTGAATTAACCAAGCGGAAGTCTTTCTTTCTGCTCAATCAAAGAAACGTGTAAACAACAAATCCTAGTAAAAAAAAAGTTTAACGTATAATTTATATGTTAGCCAAATTTTCAGCGTGGAGAAGAAAAAAAGAAAATACTTTACGAATTCAGAGGAAGTAACTGTGAAGAAATTGCCGACTTGACTTTTCCTTCGGAACGATCAAAATCAAACATTCTCGCGTCACGAGTCTAAGAATGAACAAGTTCAAAATTGCCACCGAAACAAAAGAGCGATTTTTTGGCAGCCAGTGATGCATCCTCCGAAAAAGCCAAGATCCTAGCACACAGACAAAAAAACTGAGCTCATGAAAGAAATTGTGAATAACTACTAAACAAAATGAAGCGACACGAGACATTTCGAGGAGAGGGTTTTGGATAACTTTTTGAATTTTAAATACGCCTGACGAGCCTAAAACCTGCACAACGCCCGAAAACTACATCAGGAGCAGAAGCCGGAGACTGAGAATTTCCGAATTGACAGCAGCAACTGCAGCTAAATCTGCTGACGAGCGCCGGGATGAATAATTCATCAGCGGACGGAAGGCGGAAGAGGGGAAAGGCGCCGAGGGTGAAATTAAAACGGGGCATGTCAATCTTGTCGCTAACGTCAGGCCTTTTTGGGCTGAACTCGGGCCGCTCCGAGAATCAACCCTGCAATACGCTCCCCTGCTTTTCGTTCTGAGCAACAAGTAAAGAACGAGCGAGTAAACAATTTACACGCGTTACCATAATCCATAAAACATTACGTTTGGGAACTACAGCTTTATATTTTGGTTCGTCCACCTCAGCCGCTGCCGTGTTCATACAGTGAGTCTTCCTGTTTTGAACAATGCAAAGAACACGCTCTATGTGTTTACAGCGAGTCCGCGCATAATCAGAGTAGTCTGTCTTCTTGTTCGGTGCTGCCTCGCTTTAAAATTGGTCAAGGGTAGATCGTTGGCTGAACGTGCCGCAAGATTGAAAGACAGAATAGACCATTTGCTGTCTTACCCAAGCATCACGGAGAATGCAGGGATTGGTGTTCCACGCGCCGCACGTGCTGGCCTCAGCAGTAGTAACTTTTCCAAAGCAAAAACCTAAAACAAATGGCATCTTGCACGCGCGTTCGTCAATGCTTTCTTTTGGTTATTTACTTCGAATCTTTTACACAGGAAAGGCGTGCGCGTGTGGCGCGTGGAACACCAATCCCTGCATTCTTTTTGATGCTTGGGTAAGACAGCAAATGGTCTATTAGTGACAAAGGGAAACCAATGTTTTGCTCTCGCTTGCCTTCGTGTCCGGAATGTGAAAGTCCTAGCAAAGCCCTGAAATAGCGCTATATCTCATACTTTGTTTGGACTTAGACCCTTAGACCGAGACCATTTTTAACTCCAAAACTTATAGGCGCAACTGGAAAGATGAATACGGGAGGATGTTAAAGAACGGCAGACAATGGTTCGCCAAAGAGAGGCAAAATATTTTGCGGGGATCGTGGTGGTCATACTCAGGCAAGCTTTTTTGTCAGCATTGGGTTAGCACCCAGATCGGCGAAGTTTTGTTCTAGAAAAAGACAGGCAGCGAGTTCTCAGTTTGTCGTTGCAAACACTGCGATGACTTATAAAGGGGCGCCAATGGCAAGATGAGGGTTCTGAATCTGTAGTCGTAAAATGAGTGACGACATTTTGTAGTTCTATAGCAAACCAAGCGTGCTATGAAACATTTCTTTTAGAGATTATAAGATTAACAATGGGCAACCACGTCAATATAACAGCAGTACTGTAACTTCAGACAGCGGCCTCGGCGAAGACGATTAAGAGCGAGAGCTGCAACAGGATTTTGTAACCAACTGCCGGATGCGGCGGAGACGATCGAGAGCCGGGGGTCAGTTGAAAGCGATCGTTGCAACATGACAATCGACCTTCTGTATGGATCGGGTATGCGCAGTTGAAATAGAAGTGTTGGTTTTGTTCAACGGATCGTATGCCCCACAGTTTCCCGACAAAACCATTCCCACACACAAAGTAGAAGGCCCGTGAACTCGCCCTGGCTCATCAAGAAGATGTCTGCTTACTTTGATCGACGTTGTAGCAATGCGACGCACTGAATCGATCAGAGCGTCCATGAAATGAGGCCGTGATACTTGCGCCCAATCAGTGATCCGGTACCAAGCAAAACTGCGCTGGCGTTTGTTCTCTGGCGAATGGCAAGTGCGTGACTGGCATGGATTTTGCACAATTTAGCGGCTGTCGCAGTGGGCATTAAAAGGACACTAAGACATTTATTAAGGGCGTGCTAAATAGACACATGACCATGTATTTTGATAGATCTGAGTTGATTTAAGTGATTTGCGAAGTCTAATGAAACAAAAATTAACGGCATGCGCGTGCCGCTGCCGTACATTAAACACGCGATCAAAATGAACTTTTCGAATAGGGGTTCTTACGAGAACGTTCGCAGTGCAACAGACCAAACTCCTCGGCTGACTCAAACCGTAAAGGCTTCCTATTCTAAAACTCTAAACTGCCTCATTCCATGACCCTCTACCGCGCCCAGAAGATTGAACGAACAAATGAAAAGAAGGGCCAATTTCATTAACGCTGGAAATAAAGGTTCTGCTCACCGCGAGGAGAGGCTCAGCGACAAAGCGTCCCAGGGAGTTCCCCGTCTTGAGCTTGTAGGAGCCCCACCCCCAGATGGCCTCGATGGGCTTGGGGTCCGAGCAGAAGACCACCGTGATGGTGGCGTCCTCCTCCTTGTTGGCCGTCACCACGTCACGCGTCTTGCTGCTCTCCGTCAGCACCTCGGGAGGACCTGCGAGAAACACCCGAGCACTCGAGGTGAATCAGCAGAACCAGAGTCGCCGGATGCCCAAGGACTCGAAAGTGGAGTAAACTATACGATAGCGGTAGTGATAGGAACATTGACAATTTGCTGAAGAGCTCTATGTGGACGCGATTCATAAACATACATACATACATACAAAACAAAACTGCAATGCCATCATTCACGACGGCCCTCCATGGAACACGAGCTCGTGTGCCTAGTACGGATGCTGAAAGCTCGTAGCTCGCTTTTGTAGCTTCGGCTACGCTCTCACTTAAATGGAAACGGAGTCTAGACTCATTTTCACTATAGCCAGCCGGAAACGGCCAGGTGGCACCCACGGTTATACCCTGTCTCGTTGTAACTTGGCAAAGGGTGAACGCTACGCCCAACATGGCGTTCCGACGGCTCCTATACGCGCTACGCATACGATTGCAACGTACACATATTGGAGTATGACGCAACGAAAAGCCTTCTTCGCAGTAAAAATGCACTCCGGCGATACGTAGTCGCATGCGCCCCTCGGTTGGTCCGATGTGCCCCCCGTGGCCGTAGCTTTCACCGTACTGTCGTGTTGTACGCCCACGGATTTCTGGCCTAATCACCATTTCTCGCTTCAGACACTAGGCTAAGCAACGCCACCGAAGTAATAGCTCACGTTTGAACAATGCAGCCGCCACTTCCAGGCATACCCAATGTTTCTTGCTCCAGTCGCTAAAAAGCGGGAAACCAAACTGCATTGCAAATTGCAGATAGAGAATTGCAAACAAAAGGCATATGGCCACCACCATGTTCCTCCTTCAGTGGTGTGAGCAAGCACGTGCAGGGCGAGCCCGTCAAAGCTACCTTCACGCACATGCTTCACGTACAGCACGCTATAAAAGCTGGTTCACACAGTAGCGTTTTCTTCCGTTTCATTACGTTACGGGAGCTGACGTCTGCTTACATTGAGAACCGCCCGGATATATGTGCTTCGTATGAAGTGTGGCAAGCAATTCAAGGGGTAGCTTTGCAAGCGATATTTGAAGCATTAAAGCCTGTTCACACATACAGCGGAGCGCTAAGTTAGCGCTACGTGAGCGCTTGAAGGAGTGCTCATGTGGCGCTTCTTAGCGTGTGATCTTGCGCTCGGTTAGCGCTTCAGCAGCGCTCTGTTAGCGCTTTGTTAGCGCCACAGAAGCGCTTGTTAGCGCTCTCACGCTTCTTGTGCCATGCTAGCTGCTGCGGAATAGCGCATGCACGGAGATTACTTTGTTTTTGTTTTCCTTTTGGCATTGAAAGAAGAGGAAGTAAAAGAACCGCTCTCCAAGCAAAGGGTCGGGCAGGCGATTAAGAGTCAGGACTCTGAGCGACTAATTGATTGGGTACGACCTCATCGCTTTCTATTCGATATGCGTGACCCTGGTTTCAAAAACACGCAGTCGAAAATAATCGCCTTCAAAAGAGCTCTGTGTCTCGGTCCCTCAGCCTAGGAACAATGTTCGCCTGGTACCCGTCGGTATCTCGGTGGCGAAAGATTTCGCGCACCCAGAAGGTTCTTCCGGGCGTTACGCCGTCCACACACATATGCGCTAATCGCGTATGTAAGAGCGCTTGTCGCATTTTTATTTCAGCATCCCACATGTCCACCATGGTGCTGCTGATGCACACCCAACCACAGGAACCGGAACCGCAGTGCACGCGCTGATCCGCAGCACCGCGGTGCAAGAAGCGCTACTGAAGCGCTAACACGGCGCTACTGAAGCGCTAACAAGGCGCTAATGGAGCGCTAACAAGGCGCTACTGGAGCGCTAGCAAGGCGCTACTGGGACGCTAACAAGGCGCTACTAAAGCGCTAATCACGAGCTATATCAGGACGAAGTCACGCGCTAGGAAGCGCCACATGAGCGCTCCTTCGAGCGCGCTCACGTAGCGCTAACATAGCGCTCCGCTGTATGTGTGAACAGGCCTTTACTGCCCCGGCGACTCATAACGTAAAGTAAGGAAACTTAAGAAAACGGTACTACGTGAATGGGCTTTAGAGTGAGCGAAGCAGGAGCTACTATAGATATAGGGTGAAGCATTGAACTTTCAATTTACGCGCATGTGCACGACCAGCGAAACCGCCGTCCGGGGAACATTCTTGGGCTTTTAGTTTTGGCATAGCAAGCACTTACGTTAAAAGGGGTAATAAGTACTTTTAGCAAACCGTTACCGTGCTCCGCGTACCGCACTATGGAAGCCTTTGAAGCATGCTTTGAAGCGCGCGCCCGGGTGATACCGTGATCGCAAGGCGCAAGCTCAAAAACATGCTTCAAAGGCTCCGGTAGTGCGGTACACGGAACACGGTAACGGTTAGCTAAATGTTCCTATTAGCTCGCGGAACGACTTTTTAGTACTTTCAGTGAGCTTTGGCATCCCGAAAGGCTGAAAAAAGTACACACATTAAGAAGGACTGGGATAATTCGGGAATACGAGGGGCAATCCATAAGCTTTGCCTCCTAGGCTGCAACTTTTTTATTCAGCGCTATAAGTGAAAGATTCAAATGAAAGTTTGGAATCTCCTCTTTCCCAGGAGAACGTCACTTTTTACTATAGTCCCCACTCCGGCGATGCACTGCCGCCACCGGTGCACTACTCTTCGCATGCCGTTGTACATGATTGAGGGCGGCTATTGACGGCACCATCGGCGCAATGCATGGGTAACATTGTTGTTGGATGCAAACCGTGTACCCTTCAGATGTTCGTTTATGTTGGGAAACAGTCAAAAGTATGATGGCGCGAGGTCCGGGCCGTAAGGCGAATGAGGCAAGACATCTTGGAACTGCAGCTGCTCCAGCGCGGCGTTGGTCTCGTCAACAGCCGTCCTCAATCATCTACGACGGCATGCGGAGGGTTGTGCACCGGTATCGAAGTCCATCGCCACCGGTATGGACTATATAAGAAACGTATGTGTTTCTGAGAAAGAGGAGATTCCAAAATTTCATTTAAATGTAACATCTTTCAATTTCATAACCGAAAAAGAAAAGTCTAGGAGGCAAAATCTAATTATCATGATGGCTAACTTCAATGGCGAGCCTCAAAAGGCGGAATTAGTTTTCTCTCCAAATCTGCGCCAAACTCAAGGCACAACTTTGGACGTAACGCGGTAAATATCAAAACCATAAACAGAGGCCCTCTAGTGTCGTTTGACATCACGCACAGAAATTTTCAACGGCCCAAATGCGACGCGGTTGTTTCTCCCTAACGAGTCTTTAATGGCACCACGAGACGACTGCGACCGAAGAAAAGCATTGGTTATATTTGTTTATACGCTTTCTCTTTGTTTTTCTGTTACGAGCTCGTGTGCCTACAAAAATGAACCAGTTTAAATGGAGTGCACGATTAATTTGTTTGAATCCGGAATGGCCGCCGCGGCGCTGCAGGCTCGAGTACAAATGGAATGATGTATTCTAGTTGCGCTGTCACGGCCCAAAGGATTAATGTCGGTTGCAGAAGACCGTCGACCAAAATGGGTCATGCCAATCGATCCTCGTAAAATAGTGTGCTCTCATGAACCATGCAATGACCCAGCATCAAGTACAAAAACACAGCTAAAAAAAATTATTTGGCGTTTGATTTTCTCCAAAAATACTGAATCGCTCATTTTTGGCATCTTTTGAGGGTAAAGTCGAACTGCATTTTCAAGCATCTGCGTTCCCGATCGCTTTAGTGTAAATGCTACTTCAGATTACAATTAATGATCCACTCCGACAAAATTAATTCTGTTCAGGGGACATACGTAATATACATTTTGGGCGTTAAACATAATTACAAATGACACAGCTGACTGTTGTGCAAGGTGTTTTATTATTTCTTTGTAGACAAAGTATCACTGATGTCTTATCAACAATTTTGTATAATATCGCTGTCGATCAAGAGGTCAACAAAGATCTTTTGCTTCTTTTTAAATTAAGGTTAAAATAGTTGGTGTACAATTTTTATCAAGAAATGCACATCGATAAATATGCGAACCCCCCTCGAAAGCCACATATACAAATACTGAAGCGTGAATTGCATTTCCACTTTACAAATGTAAAAAAGGAATGACATAATACTTAAAAATATATATTTTTACATACTTTCCCCATATAGACATAGATTATGAATACAGCAACCATTTCTAGCAGCCAGTGGCGTACCACTTTGTTTTTGAGTGGGGGGGGGGGGTGCAAACCAGACCCCCTCAGGGCGGGGGGGGGGGGAGGAGGGGGCGGTGCCCTTGGTATCCCTTGGGCACCGCCGGCCCGTGTTTGCCCTGCCCAGTGGCGGCTGTTTCAGGGGGGGGGGGCGCGAAACACATGCCTTGCCCCCCCCCCCCCTGCGAGAACTGGGGGAAGGGGGCAAGCGCCCCCTTGTCCTCCCGGTTGGTACGCCCATGCTAGCAGCATATGTCTAAAACTATTGCCTGGTGAAGCAAGCTTTCTATGAAGCCGCCCGCTAAACTTCGTAGCCATATTCATACCGAATTATTGGTGGTATATTCTTGCCAAGTTTCTGTCAAAGTGGTGCCAACCCCACAGCTCGACGCCCTAAAAGTTTTGCCTACAGAGGCTGCCTACAAAACTCTTGACCCGTGTGCAGGCTCTGACATGTAGGTATTTAAAGCCCGGAAACACCTCAACATGAACTTCCTAGTGACGTACTTGCCACCTGGCGGGGTTTTAGTGACCTATTCCAAAGAACCTCCGAGACAGGCGTCCGACCGCAACGGATTTGTCAACATGCCTTTACTGTACAAAGAATACGAAAGTCGTTGACGATACTGAATGCATGGACGCATAAACAAGGCTGTCGCCAATGCGGTCAGATTCTACACATTCAAACAAGGAGGAAAGTTATGCAATGCAAAAAAAGTTAAACTCCGTATGCGTTAGCATATGAGAGACGCTGCTTTCCTACTCATTAACTCTCTGGCTTCGGTAAAATATCGATTTAAACTGGAAAAAAACAAAACAAAAACGTTTCTGCTTCTACTTTTGACGTTATCACAGACGCTACGAGACTTCAAATTACTGCAGATGTCGAACACCTGAGAACAGTTGCAATGTAGAATTCACGTCTGCTTTTTCACCTGTCGAGGTTTCAGGCGAAGAGGTCGGTTTGGTTGAGCGACAGATGCGCCTATGGTAGCTGCACTCGGCGAAACCTATCACGATATGGGTGCTTGCTAAAACACCGAAGACGAAAACCAAAACTCGACCAACGACAACTGAAGAAGGCTCTAGACTCCTTTTCAATTCAAACTAAAGTGCAACGAAGACTTTAATCGCCATCTTCTTGCTTTCGATCGCGCCTGGGCTGCACGAATGCTAATGCATCGGGAACACGATGCTAAAGCTATCCGCCGAGTTGCCGGGTTCACTTGGTAGCTTTCGTTCGCGTCTAATTAAGCTAAGGTGAAATGGGCAGTGGTCGCTTCGGTCGTGCGTTTAATCGAGATTAAAACGCCACGCAGTGCGAAAGGAACAGCGAGCTAATCGAGGTTTAAAGCAGGCCGCACTTCCCTGATTATTCGACGGAAACAACGAACGACGAAAGGAGACAACGCCGCAGAGGCAGCGAGGACACGATGTTCGGCGACCCGATACAGGCGAGAAACCGAAACTCTCGGGGACAGTGTCCGTCGCGTAATTAGTATTAAGGGAGGTAAATTAGAGTTGCTTATAGGCTCCGGCGTGTAGAAATCAAAAGATGATAATGATCATCGCCGGTTTCACCAACGAGGTAACACAAGCCGGCGGCAACTTGTCGGGCAAAAATAAAAAAAGAGAAAATAAGGAAATGCAGTTTAGCTTTTGCTTTTCTATACCGTAGTAAGCGAAGCTTCGAAATTAAGGAGGGCTAAACTAAATGTATTAATATAAAACGCACTCCAATTTGGTTAAATGGAAGCCCAATGCCAAAAAGCACGAACAAAAAAAAAGTTATTTTACGATGGCTGCAAAATAATGAATATTGTGCAAAAAGAAAACAATCTTCGACAATATGGAGGAATTACGATTATTCTTTGTACCCCTGAAAGGAAGAAATCTTAATTTTTATGATTACTACATACGATTCGCAGTTTGTCTTAATGCCAATTATTTTAGATTGTTCACCGTCTATTTGGAATCTGATGTGGCGAGAAAAATAATCTCCACCCAAAAAATCGTTCATTCATTTAAACCTCTGTTATTTAAACATTAGTCATTGTTATATTTCATGTTTTATTTTTATTAATTGTTTCAGGGAACATGGATGACACACTTATTAAACATTTTTCGGAAGCTACGGACTTCCGAGAGCTTGGGAATTCTTTTAACGATACACTTGTTAGCACCATACAGGGTTTGAGAAAAGAAATTAATAAAGACAATACGACTACGGGAGAGACTATAACTAATTTGAATTCAGCATACTTACCACTGATGTCGGAGCGGAACATAAAGGGAATTATCTCTCATATGACTTTGGTGAAACCAGCAGGATATGATCTGATATGAGAGCGAGATCTTTATTGCAATTTCTACACATTTAAAGGTGTGTTACTTAGTGTTCTCAATTACATATTTGAAGGCGCAAAAATTCCAGACGCCATGAAATTGTCTGTAATTAGGTTGTGCACAAGAATGGATCTAAAAAAGAACTTAAAAATTATCGACCGCTTTTCATACTTCAAGCCATCACACACATCACGAAAAAGTATTAGCAATTCACGAAAAAAAAAACACGACGTTGCTAATGGTAACTTATTCAATATCCCCTATTAGTCTTTACATAATAATCAAATTGCTCTAGCACCCTTTCTCGACCTATCATTTGATAGCATATATCATTCAATTATGTTAGAGAAGCTATAGTATATATTAGCGGTTCTCAAATAGGGGTCCGCGGACCCCGAAGGCATGCTAGGGGTCCGCAAAGCCCTGTCTCATCAGTCACGCCGGGCAAGAAAAGGAGTCTTTTTTTCAGATTGAGAAGAAACTTTCCAATTTTCGAGTGAGTGGTGAGTTTTCTCGTATGCATGTCAGTGCGAGAAGTCTACTTCAAAGCAGCCCTTAGCTATGGTCATTTAATAAATCATTATAATTATTAACCTCTACCTTCCCCTTTCCCTCACGACGAACGGGGTCCTCCATCGTCCCCGCCGATCCACAAGGGGTCCGCGAAACATCAATGGCTGAGAACCACTGGTATATACAATTGGTTTCAGGGGGCGTTTTATAAAGTTCTTCAAAACTACTTCATGACGAGATACCAAGTGGTGAAGATTAACGGTCAAACAAATGATTCAATTCCAATGAAGTTTTGTGTATTACAAGGATATACCTAAAGTCCTTTAGTCTTTAACATATACATTAATGAAATAGCTCACCTGAAACTAAAATAAACTATTCATAAACGCAGACAAAGAATACAATATTGCATACACTATTTTTCAAGATGATAAAGCTGAAATAATGAGTTGTTCGCTAAGAACCAGTTTTCTGTCAATTATATTAAGACTAAACTGTTGTGCTTTCGAAATCCTCATAAACAGGTTACATATGATGTCCCTCTATTTCTTCATGCTCGACATTGTGGCCCATATAACTGAAGGAGATTGGAGAATGTTAAAGCAGCATGTTACTTTAGACTAAATTTTGAAAGAAATGTTTTTTGGGGTGATCATGTCGATCATGATATACAAAAACTTCGTGTTGTTTCAGCCTATCTCTATAGAGCTAAAAGTTGTTTCGAAATCAATTTGATGCGCTAGGTATACCAATTGTTGGGAGTAAGTGTTACACGATATGAAATTACTATATATGAAACATGTCCTAAGTATAAGCAACAAACAATTGATAGAACTATTTATAGATGTATCAATAATATAGTATGTGGATCAAAATATGAAATTTAAGAAAATAATAAGAAAATAATTGAAGTCGGAATATTGTAATTTGAAAAAGATTTTAAACTTGTTGTTTAAAGCAGTTACTATTTTTCCGAAGATTTCAGAGAAGTACCCAGCAGACAATAATATCCTTAAAACAGAGAAACCCATGCTATTTCAAAAATATATACTAAGCACGGAAAAAAGCAACGCCAGTATTATGTTCCCACTATATTTAAAGAAGTATACCTACAGACCTTCTTAACCGATCGTCCAAAAAGCAGAGGGAAAAAAAAAGATAAAAGAATGGTGTTTTTCCAACAGATCGAGCTAGGATCGATAGGTGAACGATGAAACTTTGTGCGTACATCTGCATTTTTATTCATTGCCGCTGACACTGACAAAGATCATCTTACGGTGATCTTTGTTAGTACATATTGAATGGTGCTTAACTGAATTATATCGTTGAAAAGGTTCAACAAGAGCTAAGTCTCTACTTTTCCTTTTGATTGTAGTGTTTTCTTGTTTTATTATTGTAAAGTGCCAGCACTGCTTAACGGCCCCTTTAGTGATTCTTTGTTTATGTCTACAAATTGAGGCGAGTAAATTCACTGCCCTGGCCGGCATACAAGCGTTCTACGTTTAAGGGCGCCATGAATGTGTTTTTGACTGTCTTCTTCGGTAAATAAACTTGATCTTCTATCCTTTTTCCTTTATGACATTGTTGCCACTATAGCATGAGGCCATTATTTTTGTAGCGGCATGTGCAGGGGTAATTTGTGCGATAGAAGTTTGCAGCAACCCTTAAACACCATACCCTCAAATTGTACATATGGCATGATATTTTCCGTCAAAATAATTACTTAAAAATATTTGCGTTGCTATAATTGGTTACAATCTAGGTAAGGAAATACTTGTACTACCTAATGACAATTAAAACAAAAGTCAACTATACCTCTAGTACATTTTTGCAGTAACTTGTAGCTTAGATAAGTTAGTAAAGAAACTATTAGAAAAGTCACATCTTGCTTATAATTGGCTCTCTCGAGGCTTGCAGATCTCTAAAACGAAGCCTTTATTTGTATTCATCAATACACTACTTCTGAGAACCGCAAACTGTGGGAGGAAAATGGATCAAGATTGAAGAAAGTATGAACATGTAGGACAAAGATAACGCAGCCATAAAATATGTTGTTGTGTTGTTTTAGCCCCACATGTTCATTCGTTCCTCAATTTTGACCCGCACGAACACATTCTTCGTTCATTAGTAAAATGGATCTTACCGACTCCAAATAAATTGATGAGGTCAATTTTATCTGCTAAAACACTAGTTGACCACACAGACGTACTAAGTACATTTCTACAATGAAAATGTGAAAGGTAAACACCTGCTTTAATCAAAAACTACAATCTAAAAAACAACAAATGTCTCGATGGACGGACATGAAGTTAGCCCCCTTTACCTCCTTTCATTTACAGAGAAAATATTTTTTATTAAAAGTAAAATAAAATGCAGGAAACGAAAGCCAAGAGTGAATTATTTTCTTCCTAATCTTCTCTGTTTTCGTTGAAGCATATGTCCCACAGCGTAATGTTTTTTGCTATAAAATAAAAATTGGTTGAAGGCCTTTCGCCTTAGATTTCCACAAAACAAATGTACTACAGCGGTCAACATAAGCTGAAACAGCTCTCCATGTTTCTATGGTTTACCTGTAAGTCTTCATAAAAGATTTAGGCAAACACATGTAGGAAGGCAAAGCCCCCCCCCCCCCCCGTGTCACCATATTCGAACCCTTTCACAATTTGTGAGATAACAGAGCTTGTCAGAACTGTAGATATAGGAAGAGTGTACATTGAATGCTTCAGCTCACATTGTTCGGCGGTGTAATTCCTAACCACATTGCATTGCACATAACATAGCATTGGTTAATCACAATGCTATTTTATGCGAAACGATGTTTGTGGTTCACATAAACTTGTGGGACATACTCCATAGAATGCGGTAGCCTAGGAACACTGACAAGCTCTTAAAAAGATCATACATAGTGGAACCTGAGACTGAGGTATGCAAGGAAAACTTCGAGGACGAGAAAAGAGGACTAGACGGTGTCTAGTCCTCTTTCTCGTCCTCGAAGTTCCTTGCATACCTCAGTCTCAGGTTCCACTACGTATGATCTACACCAGCTCGCCTGCACTTTGACCATCTTTTCGTTAATCTTAAAAAGACTTCTCAAACTGTCGGCAGTCAGCTATTGCCAGAAATCGGATTCAATTTAGCGCTTTCAAGAGCTCTCTCTTTGTCTGTCGTGCCGGACGATAAAACAGGAAGGGGGGGGGGTCGACATCGCAATCCGTCCGAAACACCTGCCCGCAAAATTGCAGGGTAGACCGGAATGAACAATGCGTTGGGAGACACGAACGAAGGGAGTTTGGGAAAGTGAGCGGAAATGAGGCACGACAGCGGCGACTACATTTCCGACTATATTACACCACTCTTTGGTGGGCGTAACAGCTGTGCGCCTTTAGAAATCGGATGTTTCAATCGAGGCTAGAGCCGTTCACAGAATTTTTAAAAAAACGTTCATATGGCTGGAATTTTTAGATTCATATTTCTTTGCGGCTTCCAAGGAAACTTCCAATCTAGGTAAAACTCCATTACGTGTTAAATCTTCCAATCGTATAGTTGTTATCTTTAATTAAAGAAAAAGTATGTGTAAAGATTTTTATTTCTGCTGTATTAAAGGACCGCCAAACATAATAGCTTTCAAGAAAGACAGTAAGATAAGAAAGATAGGAGAAAAAGTGCAAGGATCAGCCCACCCAAAACAAACAAGATTCTGCTCAATGACCAATGCGCCGAAACGCATTAAACATAAACATAAGCTTTTTTTTCTTTTCTTTCTTTTTGCCGCGAAATCAAACAATGCTGTCTTAGTCCTCGTAGTAAGTGACAAAGGGACGCCATTCCTATATGGTAATTCAAAAGCTGTTAACAGAAAAAACAAAACAAAAGTTTATATGGCTGCGTTTTTAATGTTCATATTTTTTTGCGTCTTTCCCCAAAACTTTTCAAAATAGCTAAAATTCCATTACGCGTTAAATATTCCAATCATAACTTTCTTTATTATCAAAAATAAAGGTAGCTGCAAATAATTTTTTTTACTATATCAAAGGATCGCAACACATAATAGCTTTCAAGAAAGATAGTAAAAAGAGGGAGAAAAAGATAGGAAGAAATGTATGACAGATCCGCCCACCCAAAATAAACAAGACTATGCTCAATGCAAAATGCGTCAAAACGCATTAAACATCGGCATTATTTTTTATTTCTTTTTTTAGGGGGGGCGGTTAACATTTAAAATGGGCAGCTGAAGGAGGCTTCTATTTTTCTGTGAAATCAAACAATGCTGTCTTAATCTTCGTAGCAAGTGACTAGGGGACGCCATTCCTCTCTGGTGATTCAAAAACTGCTAGCAGAATAATAATAAAAAATAAAAAAAACGTTCATATGGCTGGCATTTTTAGATCCATATTTCTTGGCCGCTTACAAACAAACTTTTCAATCTAGTTAAAATTCTATTACGTGTTAAATCTTCCAATCATTTTTCTTTCACTTTTTTATAATATAAATAGGTAGGTGTAAAGTTTTTTATTTATGCTGCGCAAAACATAATAGCTTTCAAGACAAATAAAAAAAAATAGAGAAAGAAAGGGGAAAATATGAAGGATCCGCCCACACAAAACAAAAAAGACGGCTGAATGCCCAATTCGTGGGCTTTTAAGCGGGAGCCAAGATTGAAAAAAAGAGCTGTTAGAGGATTTTCCTTTTTCTGTGAAATTAAACAATGCTATTATAGTCTTCGTAGTAAGTTACTAAGGTACGTCATTCCTCTCTGGTAATTCACATAAGAACTGCAGCCACTGCTGCTGTTCTTATGTTGGGACATACTAATACTCCTGTGAGCTACACTGGTACAGGAAGAGTTCGAAAATCATACCGAAAATAGGAGTAATACTTCGTGCTTCAGTCGGTTTTAATATGAACGGCATACTAATACTTATACTAACTACCCTGGTATAGAAATAGCTCAAACAGCGTACAGAAGAAAGGAGTAATACATTCCCGCCTTAGTCGGTTTTGATATGAGCGCCGTTGCACGGGCTCAATGTCACGTAATTACTGCCGCGTTCAATGTGCAAAAGAAAAACAAAAAAAAACGGCGGAGCATTTTAGGGCGGTGAGCTTCTCACCTCGGATGTCGATACGTATCTCCTGCGACTGCACCCTGTACGGCTGGTTCCGGATGGTGTTGGAGGCCTCGCAGCGGTACACGCCCTGGTGGCTGTACGACGCGTTCGCGATGACCAGCGTAGCGTTCCGGCCCCGGATGTTCCAGATGTTGGGGTCTCGTCCGCTCTGCTGTAGCCAACTGATCCTGCGATCGGGAAAAAAAGCATATGAAACAAAAGAACGAAAGTCACGCGATGTTTCTGTATATCTTGTTTCCAGCAACAACAATGTAAAGAAGACTGATAAATGGAAAGGGACAAGCTGGCGGAGAGAGAAAGAGACAGAAAGGGAAAAAGAAGTGAGCAGAAAGTGGTAGACACAACTCCGAAACAGACAAAAACAAAGGCAGAAAAAGAAACTAAAGTATGGCAGGGTGTTTATTCTGACAGAGAGGTTCACATTATCAGCCGAACTCTAAAAAATTTAACCGCCCTGTGCTAATTCACAGTAAGGTCACAGCGATACCTGCGACAGGTCTCGGCGAAGTCGTTGGGCATCGGCATCGCGTTCACGCATCGTGGGGTGCGTGAATAATAGCGTTCGGGACAATTGGCGACGTGCGCGACCGAACGCGTCGCTGTGGTCGGCCTTCCACGATTGGCCGAACGCTGACCATGACGTCAGAAAAGGATTTCTCATCGACGGAAATAAGAGGAATTAAAGAACTTTAATTTTGACGGTGTTGGCAGTGTCCCTTTGAGAGCTCAATGATTTCAAGCTTCCACCATGCTATTTACAAACACCATCGAACTTGTTGTTCGCAAGGTAATGACGTCACAAGGGGGAACCATAGGAGGGCGCCACCAAAACTTCTTGCCGCTAATATAGACCTCTGACCATTTTGTTCTTAACCATTTTGCTTCTTTTTTATTCCGGCGCCCATGAACGGGCCTCTCCCGGCACGAGCTCTCGGCATTGACATTGCTACGACAACATTTTGTTACCGGCTATTTATCTGTATCTTTCCAGAGAGCGCGTGCAGTGGGCATCCAGTACTACAGAACCCACAGTATTGAAAAATTAGAAGCATGCCTCCCCGACTGGTGCCTCATGCGGGCAAGCACGTGAAGATTGCGCGGGAACATAGCTTTGGCAAGCTTGCAAGTGCACGGGCTTGTCCTCACGAGCAGAGAGACATGGCGGCGGCTAGTCGCCTCGCTTGCAATCATATATAGAGCAGGGTTATTAACGCTGTGGCGTAGCTCAGTAGTAACGTCTCTGCGTCACACGCGGCGGACCAAGGTTCGATTTCCGCGGGCGGAGGGCGACCTTTTTTAAAGATTTGCAACATCGACGAAGGATGCCCTACATCGCACACTACAACATCAAAACTACAACGGACGTAATTCCAAGTGGTGGAAAAAAAAAAAAAAACGTAACAACTATCGCTTTAAAAGAAAAAAAAATGTTTTTGTAAAAACGGTGACAGTTATTCGCTGTAAACAATAGACGGATTCCAGTGAACGACGAAATACACGAAGTACAATAAGGCAAAAATATATTGTTTGCCGCGACTGACTGTCTTATCTGTTCTGCAGAAAAGTAAATTCACAAACGTTTTCTAGAGTGCGGTATCGGGAAAATGCCGCAAAAGAGCGCGTTGGAAGTTGGTGCAACTTTTTTGGTGTAGGTTTGTTAAATGATCACACAGTGAGGCTTGACGTTTGACCAAACACAAGACAAAGTGAAGCTTTGCGACCCATCCGGGACCACTAAAGCCATGGTTCGACAGCAATGTCGTGCCAACGCGAATGTCACGATAAAAGAATAATAGCGGAAAACAACAACAACAACAAGCGCTTCACGGTAAAACCACGGTAGCACATCTCGAGCTCCCATGTACACGCGACAATATCCCAACATTTTGAGAGTGATCGCTGTAGCTTTTGCGAACAGCACGCGCGTTGTCCCTGTAGACTGAGCGACTACCTAATGACGCGCCGGTGCAACGATCAATCGTGCAGCCACCTCCCCCCCCTCTTTTTCCCCTTTCCCTCCCCCATACCTCCACGGTGAGGAGAGCCGCGTAAATGAGAATTCCTGTGCTCTCGTAACAGTCGGGATCCCACCGGTGGCCAGCTTTGTCGCTTTAGGGAGGGTCATGATTCGAGCATCGCACGAAGCGAAAACGTTTCCCCGTTGTTCTTGCGACGAAATTAGCGCCGACTATTCGCGTCCACGTTGTGTACTCTTAGTAGTCCTCAAGCGAATACACCACTGAGATGCACACGGACTCGGAACACCGATTATTGCTGTATCTTACAGGGAAGCTGCTTATGGCAAGGATTCCGCGGATTTTTCGTGTGCTTCACCAAAAACTCTGCGCTCGAACTCCACCCACGCGCCGCGCGTGCAGGCGTCTCCAGCAGTAACTGTTCTGAACAAAATGCCTAAAACAAACGGCATCTTGCACGCGCGTTCGTTAACGCTTTATTTTGGTTATTTAGTTCGAATCTTTTATACGGGGAAGGCGTGCGGGTGTGGCGCGTGGAACACTAATCCCTCCATTCTCCTTGATGCTTGGGTAATTAACAATTTGCGTGAGCGTGACCAAAAACTTTACGCTCGCAACGCCCACTCTTTGTCGTCGTTCAAAGCGCATGCGTGCCTAGCTTCCTTTCTTTCTGCTCTCCCGGGTTGGCTGCCCCGTCGCGCGTGTCTAGATTCCGTCGAGTGGCGGTCTCGTCGCGCGTGTCTAGTTTCCTCCGGCTCCTCGGGGCGGCGGTAGTCGTCCACGAGAAGGTATATAAAAAACGAAGAAGCCAAGTTGCCGCTATCCATTTTCAATTTCGCTTCTACTTCTCGTCGCAATGGGGAGGCCGCGTATAGTCCGGACTCCCGAAGAGCAGCGTGCCTACGAAGAGCAACGGCGGGAACAGCAACGCGCCTGTCAGCGGCGGCGGCGGGCGGCACGTGTGTGCGCGTATACCTTTCGTCACGATGACCACCGATCAAGACAATAATGTGCTCGTACCTTTGTTCAACATTGTGTGTCACGTCTGTGTCGTGTGCTGAACAGCATCGCTGGTTATCTACCTTCACAGAGTGGAATGGCTCCCAATTTGTTTTAAAGATATCATATATGAGATAGGAGAGGATAATTACTTAAAAGGGTGTCCTGACAGAGCACGACTCCTCCGCTAAGCGGACTGAAGCAGACAGACTCGTGTTCTGTTAAGACATCAAAAGACCCCTTAATGCCTTAAGGCAGTGGTTCTCAAATGAGGGTCCGCGAAGCCATTAAGGCATTTTAGGGGTCCGCGAAGCTCCTGCCTCATCGGTCAAGCCCGGCAATAAAAGTTGTCTTTTTTAGATCGAGAAGAAATTTTTCAGTTTTCGGGAGAGTTATTTCGTGTGTGTGACAGTAAGAGAGGTATACTTCACACTAGCCCTTAGTTATATTCATTTATTAAGTCATTATTATGTTTAACCTCTACTTTCCCCTCCCCTTACCACGAACGGGGTTCTGCATCATCTCCGCCGATCCACAAGGGGTCCGCGAACATCGACAGTTGAGAACCACTGCCTTAAGGTATACACACACAAATAAAAGATAACTGAGCACCAGTACTCTCCGCTCGCTCAGACAGTAACTAAGCAAGTGACTCATTGCCGAGTCCCAGGACTGCATTATCTTTCTTAATTCTCAACTCACGGCAGTTAAAGTGGTAGATGTTCAGGAACAAAGAGCTGACAGGTCAACCATACAAAGCTTGATGGATTTTTTTTCTGTCTCCGGGAAAGGGAGTGGTGTACCTTGGGAACGGTGGAATGGCGTTGATGCGCTTACAAATAAACGCAAATGTGCTATCCAGCTTCGTCCATAAGTTTAGGTTAGAGTTCATCGAGCGCTTCTTAATTATAACACATCAATAGCGGGTGTCAAGGCAAAGTATGCGGGTGTGAAGGCAAAGTATGTATCGGACACTTTTTCCCCCATAAAAATAAACGAAATACCGTAACTCGTAGCTCAGTACATAAGTAAAAAAATAACTTGTTTTTGCTCTTTAAGACAAAATACTACTGTACTTCGTTAGAGAACAAACGTAACGAGTTATCAATAACCGCGTTACTTGTAATGCCTTATGGACCAGTCATATTGAGGCGTTCTTTTTGTCACCCTCTACGGCCTCCAGTGCAAGTTAAGTTTATTTTCCTTTTTCTTCCGATGAGCGCACTTCAGTATCGGGTCAACTGCAAATGTTAGAACCTATACGAGCGTCAGTAACGTCTTAACAATTATGTAGAATAATTAAATACATATAAAATAAAATAGCAGCTCCTGGAACGAGTTCATCCATTCAAAAACGCTGTATCTCTTGCACTCTTTGCACGGTGAAAAAATTCCACTGCGCTGCTTTCTTGCGAAGCACTTGGTAGAGCCCATTGTTGCAAATTACGGAGGCAGCTAGGCAAATGATGAGACTGAAAGTATCAAAAGACAGTCTTAAGTCCGCGCTTTGAGCAGTGACTTATCATAAGGTAAGCACGTGAAATATCATGCGCAGTATTACACCGCAGGGTTAACGCCGCTGTCTCTTTCGCTGCAGAGTGATACTAGGGTGCCCGGAACGCGCCAGGCCCTACGTTTCATAAGTTGTCAGGAACTATCGACATATCTTCAGCGTCGTCAGTCGCCGAGACCCTTCTCTAGAATAGTAACCTTTGGCACCCCCGAGTGCTTCACGGAACGCCAGACGTACCGGAATTTATTTTCTTAGGGAGTACCAAATCCGACTCTGCATGGAGAGTCGGAGTCCCAGCGCTGCGCCCTTTTAATGCGAAAGCATTAAATGACCTACGGAGCGATCCGGCGTTATCCGAGAGGTTGAGGCCGGCGTTATCGTTGCCTGTAGCAGCGATAAGCGGCACCTAAATTCCCATTGGGTGCGACGCGTCATGTGGCCCCATAGCAACGGCGTCATCGTTGCCGACGAGCCAGCCGAACTGCTGGCGGCGCAGCGCAAAGAGTAAAAAGAAGTCAAACATTTCTCAGGGAGGTTCCCGTAAACAAAGCAAATGAATGGCTTTGAAAAGAATGTTTCGTATACGTTGCGGTCTGGGTGGGAATCGAACCCGGGCCTCCAAGGGCCGAGACGAGCACGCTTCCCCGACGCCACGGCTGCTCCACGGTTCCGGCTGACTAAAACTTTGCCTAGTTGCGTGCGTTGTGCTTTCGCATTCCCACAGGTAAGCAGTCTTAAATGTCTCTGCCGAATTTCGTTTTCGCTTTTGGCCAGGGAGGTCAGCATTATTGCGAGCCAGAAACTGAGAACCACTCACTTTGGGACAGGGTTTCCTTCGGCCACGCAGTTGAGAGCCATGACTTCGCCGACGTTGAAGGTGGCCGTTGACGGGGGCTCCACGCGAATGATCTTCGGCCGGACTGCGGGTGGGAGAAACAAGACGCAGGAGTAAGCATCCTGTACACTTCACGCGGCATGGTTGGCGCGATAGCGTGAATTTCTTTTCAAGACACTAGCTCTGAACTCTGCGGAGCGCATACGCGGCGAAGAAGCGACTCCGAGCAAAGCGACCTTTAGGAATTGGAACGCTTCGATATTGGTTTGTCACCTGTTTCTAGTCTCTTCCTTTCTTTTCCATCTGTAGAGTGTACACGAAAATCGCCGCCGTCATCGATGAGTACGTAAATCCGTTATACATTGAATGTGACGGTAGCGCTTTGAGTAAATCTCCCCGATAAGCAGGTACATCAAAACCTTTCTTTGGAGGATAACGATCTGGAGCAAGATAATTGCACGTAGCAAATATTGAGGAAGCAGCGAAAAAAGTGTTCGTATACGCCGCTCAGTCCTGATTTCCGCACTATCGTGACTACGTACAGGCTGGCACGAAAGGCAGCGTAACAATCATTCTTGTATGCGAATCCACGAACACCCAGCACCGCAGTCGGTTGTTGGTGTTCGCGCCTCTCAGCCTATTTTAGGAGGCTCGCCAAACTTAACATGCTGACACCTGCTCCCGCCTGGGCGACTCAAAAGCCGCACATACTTGATTAATTACTTTTAATTACTTTCTTGCTAATTTGTAATTGCAATTAATTAATTACGTCTTAAAGAAATTGTATTTGTAATTTAATTACTTTCCAAGAGTCAGTAATTGCAAAATGTCAGGTACAATTACAATTACTTTTGCATCACTTTGCGGCGCCGACGGAACCCCTCTGAAAGCTTCAGGCTCAGCGCCTAGTGCTCATTGACACACTCGCACACATAGGCACGCACGCACACGCACGTACAAGAATAGCTTCGCGTTTTTTGTTTTTGTTTTTTTTGTTGCCTACACTGCGGGCTGAGAGGCAATCCATTTTCAGGCCTAGCTCAACGGCGCCGTGTAGCGCCGTCTGCGGTGTGATCAGAAAACAATAGAGTAAACATGCCAAAATATTGAAAGAAAATATTGAGCTTCAGCTTTCAGCTGAGGTTAAAACTTTTAATTGTGTATGAAGTTTTCTTTTTATTTTTTGCCAGTTTTTTTATGTTTCTTTTTCAGTTCTGTCGCGTTTTTGTATCTCTGTATTATTTTCAAGTTTATTTCCTGTTGGTGTTACTTTGAGTATAACTTTGCATAAGCATTTTGGAGACTGACCTCGCACCTGCGAATATTGTCACCAATGATTCAAGGACCCCGACTGCGGTTCTTATATATTTCTGAGCCATTATAATTTCCACTCAATGTAAATAATTTACAATATCATGATGTTTGTACGTGAATGTGGTCGTATTAGCGCGTGTAGATTTTAGCTTCATATTAACACTTGTAAAATATTCGTATATGACTAATTGTCGCATTTTTATTTGCCTAACTAACAAGAGTCCGACAACCCAATTTTTTTTTCTTTAGCGATCTGGTGTCACCTAGTGTATGAACAAATTCATGATTATTTATTGAAAACATAAGAACGTAGGATTTCATTGCACCAAACTGCCTAGTTCTATAGCTGAATTTTTCGAAAAAAATAATTAAAGGAGAATACAATACATGACATTTACGGCGCGATTGCTTAAGCCTCCTCAAACATTGGGGCAAGGAATGAACAAATGCGTTGCATTCTATACAACTCGTTTAAAGTTATATGGCCCAAGTCGGGTCGCTCGCAGAAGTAAGCGATCGTAAAGTAATTGTATTACTTTTAAAGTAATTTGGAACTGTAATGAATTACTTTTCACGTAGTAGATAACTGTAACTAAGCTGCTTCTGGAGCAAAGTAATAGTAATTCATTTACATTTTCGAAGTAATTTACCCGTGTATGCCGCATTCACACTGCACACACATCATGTTAATGTCACCATGCTCGCTCCAGACATGATCCACGATTCCAAAATTCTCTGCGGACACGCCTGAATCATGTTCGAGGCAAGTTTGCTTCGTACATATGCATGGTTCAAACATGTCTGGAGACAGTTTTTTTGTGTGGCCAGTGTGACAGGAACTTTATAGAAGGCAGACGCTTGGTCCTGTCTCGTCTTCCGCGTGTCCTCGTTTTTTAGGCGCTTCACAAGTTAAACATGTATCAACCAGCCCACCTATCCATTTTACCCCAGACAGTGTGTGCTGACTGTCTTTTGCTGTGATGTATTAGCAGTGTGACCGCGCTTTTACCCCGTCCGGTCTCTTCCTACTCGGACCACTGCTACGGCAGTTGACGCAGGTCAACTTTCAGCACCTAGGTTGGTGTCCGTGTGCCCTTTCGTCCAGATACCCATCTCAGACATTCCTGCAGGTGTGCTGCCTCACGATGCACTTGCAACCAAAATCAATTGTCTTACTTTAATCAGCTTAGCAAAGGACAAGGGTGGGAGCGGTATCGTGTCCCTAATTGTCATGTCGTCGGAGTGGCGAAAATTGTTTTACTTCTTTTATGGCACTGAACTTGAATTTTTAGATTGTATCATTCGCCTTCCCGTTTACTCGACTCATTAAAAACACGCGTGCATCGTTGTGCACTATATACGCTCATGAACTTATCAGAAGATATGTGTTTTGAAGGCAGAGTTTGCGCTTCATAAGAGAAAGTGAAACTGAAAAAACAACAAAAAAACACCACGGAGTTCAATTTTCTTTCTAGATGTGTCGCGCTGCGTCCAAAACAGGTTCGCTAATCAGCCAGACGCAGAACACGGCAGACGAAATGAGCGTTAGCGCTTTCTGCGCTCTCTGCAGGTCCTTTCTGTTGACTAACAGCGACAGATGACGTGCGTATCACCTACTTCTAACTACAGTGTCCGAAACGCGCCTCCGACTGGTGCGTTTAGCGTCCTGTGAAGCCCATACATAGAAAGGTGCCCCGAAGTGGCAACAAGTGACATCACAAAAGTGGAGCTGTCCTGCTCACGGATGTCACGATCCTGGCGGTTAAGCGTAGAAGTATTAAAAAACAAAAAGCACGAGCGAACGGGAGTGTCGCTGTCGTCTCGGTGTCCCAACTCCTGACCGCCGAAGCTTCCGTGAACAGTCAGGATGAAGAGCGACCTGCACCAGGACAGCGTCTGCCGCATTCACCACCGCTGTTTTGACACCGTCAGGGTCGCAGCTGGCGGCAGCATGACACTTTAACGACATGATCAGGCGGAAATCAAGGGAGCACTTCCTAGACACAGTAAACAGACCAGTCCTGAGACGCTTTCCAGCAGTACCGTACTAATATAATCTATAGTTCCATGCCAAGGGCCCGTTTTGATTTGAGTCTTGTCGAAAAATCAAATTTAATCGACGTGTCTAAAGCGTAGGAAGGAGCAGCTCTGCCGATTTAAATATCTCCGTACGCTCCGACACGTTCCCCGATCCATCACTGTTTAAAGTTTTCTTGGACATCCTTGCCAATGATGGAGGAGTTCGAACGTACCAGGACTGGTTACGAAACTATTTCCATATATTGTTCGATTCTCCTTGTTTGTCTCCGCAGCAGCAGCCTTAGGAAGATAAGGGACGTTCTTCGCGTTTCTGAGGGGTCGATCTAGCGGATACCAGCCCATAATTATGAACAGTATGCTTTTGAATTTCCAGAATAAATTATCGGATTTCACTCGAGTGTGGCTCTAAAATGAAAAGCGTGAGATATAAATATGTGCAAAGAGAAGGGTAAAGAAAATAGCGACGTTAAGGACGCACGCCCTTCGTCAGACTATGTGAAAACCAAGGAAAACCAAGAAGCAGGAAACAAGGGCCGTCGGAGCGTGACGCCAGAAGAGGAAGAAAAAAAAAAAAACGAGAAGGGCACATCGGCAAACGAAAACAAGATAGGGGAGAGGAGGATACGGTGAGGGTCAAAACTGCTACGAACGGGAAAGTTTGAGGCAGAGAAGGAAAGTGGGAGAGGAGGTCCACTTCAGAGGAAAGATTGGAAGTAGTAGCCGAAAGTGAGCCTTTTGTCTAAGCCGTTCGTGAATTCACTGCGGAGATGAAATATCAGAGCGGATTTTTTCCTTCATGCGAGAGCGAGAGCAGAGGAAGCCACATTTAATGACACGCACGCGCATATTGAGTTGATTGTGCCCATTTTCGGAGAAGTGGTCGGAGACGTGTGTGGAGAGGTTATGATCTAGTTTGTTAGTGAGCTTTAGGGTTGCGAGGCGGCGGTGCTCTTGGAAACGTCTATGCAGTTTGCGGTCAGCATCGCCAATATAAAAACTTGGGCATGCAGCGCAGAAAATTAAGTAAGCGATTTTAGCAGATTTGCAGGTGTGCTTGTCAGGAATGTTGTGCATGAAGTAAGGGGAGGAGGAGCAAGATGCTTGCCGATAGCCCTTCTCCTCCATAGCTGCAAAGCTGGTGACAGCGCTTACGTAATTTTCTGCACCGCATGCCCCGCCATTTCTTATATTGGCGAAACTGACCGCAAGTTGCACGGATGTTTCCGAAAGCAATGTCGCCTCGTAACCCTAAAGCTCATTAACAAAACGAGATCCTAGTCTTTTCACGCACGTTTTCCATCACTTCTCCAAAAATGGACACAACGAACTCGATATGAGCGTCTGCGTCATTAAATCTGAATTTCCCTGCTCTCGCCCTACGAAAAAAAAAAAAGAAGAAAATTGTTGATCTTTAGTGTCCGCATTGAATCCCTAACGGCTTAAACAATAGGCTCTAGTAATACTTCCACTATTTCCGCTGAAGTCGAGCCCCTCTCTAACTTTTCTTCATTCTCCGACTTCCCCGTTTGTATTAGTCTTGACCCTCACAGTATCTTCTCTTTCCGACCGCTGTTCCCACGTCTGGTTGTCGTTTCGCTGTTGCGCTCTTCTCGTTCTGTTTCTTCTGTTTTTTGCTTGCTTGTCTTTTGGCGTCATGTTCCAACAGCCTTCGCGTTCTTTTACTTAATTTTCCTTTTTCGTGGACAGTCGACACCCTCTCCTACTTCCCTTCGTTCCCCCGATCTTCCCTGTACGAAGCAGTTTTTGACCATCACGGTATCCTTCTCTCCCCATCTGGTTTTCGTTAGGTGCTGTCCCTTGTTGTTTTTTTGGGGGTTATTTCTTTATCTTCGGCGTCATTTTCCGACACCCCTCGCGTTCTTCTCTTTGGTTTCTCTCTGTTTTCCAATAGTCTGATGAAGGGCGTGCGTGCTAAACGTCGCTCATTTTCTTTCCCCTTCTTTTTCCACGTTTTTTCTCTCATGCAGTTAGTTTTTGTGCCCAGCTTTACGTGCCGGCAGCACCCCCCTCCCCCTCCCCCCCGTGGCTCTAGCGACCGTGAAAAATGACCAAGTTAGAGAACTCAACGGTATACGCCTGGAGAAAAAAAAAACAGTTTTTAGTATATTTTTAAGAAAATGAAGTTTGTTTCCGGCAGCACAAGCTATTTATGTTCACATATTCTCGGGCTTCACCGGCCTCTACTGTGTAATTGTGTAAAATTAGGGAGACTTGCTTGTAACTTTCGATTCAGATAGGTCTTAGGTCTGAAACATTGTAGTTTTATTTTAATCTCTGGCGCTCAGTTCAATTCAGACACCGACTGAGGACTCGGTCCTGCGTAAATTAGCTTTTCAATAATGAAAAAAGCGGTTAGTGTCTACCTGGACCACACCTGAACTATATATACCTCGTGCACTCTCTTTTGCTGGATAAACTGTGAGAACAGTTTTTGTTCGTTTTGAAACAATCCCTCGCCCTCCAACGTATCAGAAGGTAGTTTCACGGCCGACACGACGTTGACTTAAATTTGCTCAATCGCCTATGTTTATTCTTCGTTGAATGTCAGACAGAACTGCAGATGAAAAGAGATTAATTGATTCGAACGATAAAACGGGAGTCTCATAGGCATCGACTGAGCAATAACAACACTAAACTGTGTCGTTTTTTTCTCTTAGTATTGTATATTTTTCCCCTTTGTTTTCAGTTTTTACAAAATGAAGACCAGGATTACTTCCCTTCTCGCCTCTATGTGAAACAAACTGCATTACCGAAATCAGCACTCACATTTGACGTTGACGGTGACCTGTATCTCGGGGCTGTCTCCGAAGTCGTTCTTGGCGGAGCAGCTGTAGACCCCGGAGTCCGTGCGCTGGATGCTGGAGAAGTGAATGCTGTGGCTGATGTCGTAGATGCTCGACTGACCAGACTTGCGCCAGACGATGTTGGCCGGCGGATTGGCGTCCGACACGCAGCTCAGCGTCAGCGACGCTCCCTCTTCCACCTCCTCTCGGGGTTGCCCTCGTACTTGATCTCCGGCGGATCTGCGGGCACGGGGTGACAATGTCAGCTAGGCTATACCCGGACACATCCCAATGGTTAGTAAAATAAGACTGCAACGAACAACAAGGTTAGCCAGCCGACAAAAGAATGTCGATTGTCGCTTCCCGATGTCCGGTAGAAACGCTCATAATACTAACAAAAAGTGATCGGCAACTCGCGGACGTCCGGCTGCATTATCAATATTCTCCAAAGTGCTGGCGTCACTCACACTAGACGAAATGCAATCAACGAAAATTTAACCCCCCAAAAAATATTAAATGTTTGATTTAATTTAAAAAGAAAAGAACTCTCTGTGTAGCATCTAAATCACGTAGCACGTCAAACGGGACTTTCCTCCGTCTTTGTTTTCTTCGCTGATCAGAGACCGTGAGCGTTCGAGCTGCTTCTCGCGTGGCTTGGACACTTCCGTTCAGGCAAAGAACATAATCAGTGTCAGATGACGGCTGCAGCTAATCATCTTTAGTTAAGCAGTTGCGGCGTATCCGGACGTCTTCGCAGTTAAATCCGACGAGCAAACCTTCAAAAAATTTGTTCTTAAAAACGCTGCGTCTTTTTTTGTCGTTTTATTTTTACCGTAAAGGACCTAGAAATAGGACATGCTACAGGGCCATCAGAAACGACTGGTTCTGATTCTAAACACAGGAAAGAATAAAGCTTCATTGGTTATTCCTTTATTTGTATTTGTTTTACTTGTACTGCACTGTATGTACCAACTTCTCCGCCTAAATACCCCTCCACCCTTGTACACCGCAAATGGCCCCCATTAAAATAACAAACAAAAACTTACCTGTTCTTTTTTTTTGCGCAGTGGAGACAGCAAAACAAATCTACTATCGCTGTCTGCACTACATCTCAAATATATACGTAACGGGAGGCGAATCAGCATATATATAGTGTGTAAAAATAAATAAACTATTTATTTTTTTGCAATAAATATAATAGTTTATTTATTTAAATACATATTTTAAAAATAATTATTTTTAAATATAAATTTAAATAAATTCATTTTACAAATCATGAACCAACTAGCCCGCCAAAAGGTTTTACTTGAAGCTATATATGGTGTTGTCCTCTAAACTCGGGTACGGTTTTAGGGTCGAAATTCAAATTTTTATGTAATAAAAAAATGTTTTGGCAGGATTTCTGAAATGAAAGACAGCGTAAACGGCAAGCTTGGCGGATATTTTTGTTTTCAAGTTATTGGCCATTGAAGCGGCCGAAGCGATAACTGACGTTTCTGTAGCTTGTCGGAGATGGCATGTTTGACCACTCGCTATTTTGTCACTTTTATATCTATTGCACCAGGACTCTTCGGTGAAAATTACAAAATAGTTTTTATTAGGGATTAAAAAAATCTACTTAAAAATATTAAAAAAAAGGTCGAACTTCTTTTTTTTTTGTTATTTTTGGTGGAGCAATATTTTACGCGTTACGTATTTAAGATATTTTAATCAAATTGATATCATAACATAGGCTACATATCGTCATTTGCATTCTTTAGAAATACAATATCGTATGTAAAGTAAAACATTTGCTACATACATTTGAATTAACCAATGTTTCGAAACTCTTGCGAATTCGGAATCGATTTTCTCAAAAAACACTATCTTTATTTTCCTTCATTAGTAGTAGCGGGGTATGATAGTGGTTTGCTATAAAATATAAAAAATAAACTAGCACATTGTTTGTATGTCCGCAATAAATGCTTGAATCTCGTGAAATTTGCGTTGCAAATGCGTCTTCGCCTGGGTGCTGTTATGGCCAATATTGTGGCATGGACATGAATGATTACCTCATATTAATACTCGATTTAACATGTAGCGTATAACTAAGGAGAACTGTGCATAATGCGAGTAAAAATTGCTGGTATTTGTAAGTTTGCCAGCGCTACACCAAAACTCCCTGCATAGTTCGTAGCGCATTTCCTTCCAAGTAGAAAACACTTCCCCTCAGTCTTTTATTTCCGGGTCTGAGTTACATATGGTATAAGTTAGACGGCTACCTAGTAAATCATGGTGTCAAACCTGCGCCCGTCTGACGTAAGTGTATCCAGCAAGCTTTAAATGGCACTTTGGAAAACTGCAAACACGGATTATCGCGAAACTGGGCCAGAAACATCTAAAGATGTTCAGGATTTTTTGTTGTTTTTTTGTGAAAAAGTTTGAGAAAATTGTTTCCTGTTAGTTAACGTGTGAACCATGTTCGAAAAGAAAATGTCATCCTTTGAGAAAGTAGGCATTGAACCTGAAGATGAGCTAGAGTTGGCATTGTGGGAGCCTGGCTGGGGAGTTCATAAGAAAAGGTTTGGAGGCAACAGCTTCAATTAACGAGATCAAGAAGTGTACGACAAAATACATACCTAACTCTTCCATCAGACGCACTTAACAAAATGACATATACATCGAAAAAGCGAATGTTCAGATAAGTGCCGTGATCTTACACTTCGGTTTTGCCGAAAAGTGGAGTGTTGTTATCTAATGTGCCGTGCAAGGTTACGACTGGAAGAACAAGATGGTGACGATCTTCACTTGCGTAGCCACGACCACAAAGGGAAAGCTAAGCTTTGGAGTGGTGTGTTATGACATCTGCCATGACTCTCCACATGCGTTCTTTGCACTCTTATTGATCGAAGAACGACTTAAAGAGCTTCTGTACGTGTTTTCTAATGTCATTTACATTTCTGACAGGGCTCCAAGGCACTTCAAGTATCGTTTAATTTATAAGAATTCGAGAACAAGATAAATGTCACCAAGTAGATCTACTCAGCGTCAGGTTACGAGAAAAGCGCTTGCGAAGGAGTAGGCGGTGTTCTCAGGCATCACGCATCAATGCATAATTTGAAAACAACGGAGTTGAATTGCATAGCCGACGCGCGCACCCTTGTTGACAAACTGAGCCATAAAATATTGGGATAGTGCTTGTTGAGAAACTGAGCCATAAAATCAAGGGGATAGTGCTTGTTTCAATCGCCCAAGAGGAACTAGCTAACCCGTTTTCGTGAGTCGAAGAATGGCTGGGAGAAGCCTAGGGCGTAAAAGGGCATCCAGTCCTCTCAGGTAGGATCAAAGGATAGAGAGGACAATACCGTCATATTAGAAAGAGTTTATAAAACACCAGAGTAGCAGGACACATGCTGGGACCATGAAGCGGATAGACAAGCATGTTTGAACAATGAATTCATTTCGCCCCTCTGGGAGTGGGCTCTCGGCAGAGAGACGGATGCGTTAAGCCTTCAACAGTGGATTGCCTGAGTTCTGATCTGTGCGAACATTAACTCAAAATCGCAGTGAACTAGTATCTAAAAAAAGTGCTTCCTTCTAATAATCTGCTGTAAATATTTTTTGTGTGTTTTTGACTGTTTCTTTGCTCACCTTCTCGTGTAAGAGAGAGCGCCAGTCGCGTGTTGTGTACCGTTTGCGTTCTGTCACATGTCTGGTCTATCAAAAACGCACTTGAGCATGAACTTAGATAGAACCTTGAGAACTTGAACGCAGACAGTAAAACATGTTTTGTGTCGATGAAATGACAGTGCGTGCTTCGAAAACATTTCGACACAGTTGTACAGTTCTGTAGTATTTGTACGGTCTGTCAAGCTTTTCAATTAATTCATTCGTTGAAGATTCACCGGCTTCATTTTGTGCAGGACAATTTTAACGCTATTTGTTTGCCAACTTAAAGCAAATAAGTCTGCCATTATCTCTTCCAACCGGTGACTTCTTCGAAGACTGTATAAAGTTTTGCTAACATATATATTTTTTTTCTTTTTTACTTCGGAGATTTTTGTGTTTATTGGTGTGCCCGAAACATTAGGTAACCATCTTTGATGTGTGTTTCATACACTGAATAAGTAATATTTCACTAATTCTCTGGTAACAAATCGAGCATAAATTCTTAACATCGAGCTTTCTAGCTAAATTTACCTACATGTAAATAAAATTCATACCTTGATCGCTCAACCGCAGTCTCCAGAGTGCAAACATTTACTTAGCAATTGTAAGTTTTGGAGCCCTTTCCCAAAGTGTGACTTACAAAAATATTTGTGTTACCTATTAAAATTGTATTTTACTGTCACTGCTTCCTGCAGGGTTGTGTTTATATTATCCTTTGATATGTCCTACTACTTGTGGAGCATTTTATGTATTGCACTTTTTTGTGTTTTTGGATATCGTAGTATTGGAACCACCTCATATAAAGATGTTTCAACGCAATGCTTAATACTTCAGCAGCCCTATTTATGATTAAATATGAATGTAAATATTATTATTAGGTTCTTAACCATATCCATGCCACAATAGTGACCTCAATAGCACCCAGGTAAAGGCGCATTCACAACACACATTTAACGAGATTGAAGCTTTAATTGCGGACATACAAACAATATACTACACTTTCTATTTATATTTTATAATAAACCATTATCATACCTTACTACTACTAACAAAATGAAGGAAATTAGAAATGGGTGTTTTGAGAAAATCGATCCCGAATTCGCGAGATATTTGAAACATTGGTTTATTCAAATGTATGTAGCAAATGTATTCTTTTATATAAAATACTGAATATATAATGGATGAAAAGAACTAAGTTTAGGCTTTCTTATGATATCAAGGTCATTAAAATATCTTAAATAGTTAAGGCGTCGAAAATTGCCTAACTTTGCCAAAATGATCACAGAGAAACAACTCGACACTTTAAACAAAAATTCCGAAGTATAAAAATTGTTTTCAGTATCTCAACGAAAACTATTTTGAAATTGTCACCAAATACTCCTAGTGAAATAGTTTGATACGCGACAAAATAGCGAGTGGTCAAACATGCCATATCTGACAGGCTGAAGAAACGTTAGTTTTCGCCTCGGGCAATTCAATGGCCAGTAACTTGAAAACAAAAACAAAAAATCAGGTAAGCTTTCCGTTTACACTGTCCTTCATTTCAAGAATGCTACTAAAACATATATTTTTTTAAATAAAATATTCTACCCTAAGATTATATTTTAGTGTGAGATTCAGACAGCCATATAGTATTTTAATCTTGGTATACGCACGCAATCCGTGCAAGTGTGAAGATAGTCGTTTCACCTGGTTATCTAAACTGCGGTTCGGTGGAACAAAATAAAAATATTACAAGTTGCAAAAAAAGAAAGCGAATAAAACAGTTTTTAATACTGTGTCACATGTCTTCTACGCATTTAATAAGCAAAACAAAACAAAAATTGCACCGATCCTTTCACGCAAATATCGGGTATATCCACACAAAGCTCGCAGTTCGACTCAGCTTCCACCTCCCTCCCTCTCTCCGAACTACTCAGAAATATCCCGCGACTAGCGAATTTCACGTACTCGTCCGAGAACATATCATACGCGTCGCTTTCCTATAAAGCTGAAAGAGAGTACGTCGTCAAAGTTTTGGAAATGAATAGAAGCCGTGCAGCAGTAACCCGATATAGAGCACGGGCGCATTAAATACGAAGCATCTGCATTGCTTTAGAAGCGTGATTTTTTTTTTCAGTCGGCACGGGT
>JAZHYW010068116.1:0-15725 GCA_037355805.1 Ixodes ricinus
ATGTATACTTATCCGATACAAAGTTTCGCTTGATTCCTAAACGAATAATGCCGGCGTCCAAGTATACCATCATATCAAATTGTTAGAGAAAGAGCGCGACGGTTAGCGGCCGTAGTGCGTTCTGGCTCGCGCTCTGGCGGGCAGTCAAAAAAGAGTTCGAAATAATGACTTAAATTGGAAGGATGGTTTACTGCCGCCCTTTATGTATACTTATCCGATACAAAGTTTCGCTTGATTCCTAAACGAATAATGCCGGCGTCCAAGTATACCATCATATCAAATTGTTAGAGAAGAGCGCGACGGTTAGCGGCCGTAGTGCGTTCTGGCTCGCGCTCTGGCGGGCAGTCAAAAAGAGTTCGAAATAATGACTTAAATTGGAAGGATGGTTTACTGCCGCCCGCCATGTATACTTATCCGATACAAAGTTTCGCTTGATTCCTAAACGAATAATGCCGGCGTCCAAGTATACCATCATATCAAATTGTTAGAGAAGAGCGCGACGGTTAGCGGCCGTGAGTGCGTTCTGTAGCTCGCGCTCTGGCGGGCAGTCAAAAAGAGTTCGAAATAATGACTTAAATTGGAAGGATGGTTTACTGCGCGCCCTTTATGTATACTTATCCGATACAAAGTTTCGCTTGATTCCCTAAACGAATAATGCCGGCGTCGCGATATGCCATCATATCAAATTGTTAAGAAGAGCGCGACGGTTAGCGGCCGTAGTGCGTTCTGCCTGCGCTCTGGCAGGCAGTCAAAAAGAGTTCGGCAAATAATGACTTAAATTGGAAGGATGGTTTACCGCCGCCCTTCATGTATACTTATCCGATACAAAGTTTCGCTTGATTCCTAAACGAAATAATCAGCCGAGCCCGTCCTTTGGGAATGATTATCTACGTCAATGCGAATAGCATCAAACGGTGCGGAGTTATGCGCGTTCGTGAGGTGGCTTCTGCTGACGGTTAGATACGCCAGCCCGCTCTGAGTGCGATTCTAAATTTGTTGACACTTTCACAGCCCTGCGCACGACTCAGCCCAGCACGTGCGTTTGTGTCACTTAGAAGGCGAGTAAAGCACGCCATACGCACAAACACTCAAAATGGTACCGACCAGACTTTCTGGTTCAGCTAGTCTCAGCCGAAGGTACTCTAAACGGTTGTTTATACCTTTGCCATAGGACGCGCTTTACAGCGCTGTCATCCGTTACATGGGTGCGCGCGCGATTCCATAGACGAACGATGCCGGCGTCCAAGTCTGCCATCGTGCTCAAGCCGTCACGAAGAGCGCGAACGGCTTAGCGTGCACGGAGCGCGCGCGATGGCTCGCGCTCTGAGCGGGCTGTCAGGGGAGTGCTTTGAAATGACTGCCTTACATTGGCTCGGGATGGTTTACTGCGCCGTCTGCGCTATGCTGATCCGATACAGGTGTCGACTTGGTTCTAGACGAATAACGCCGGCGCCGGTCCTTTTTATTTATTGATGACCCGCGGCGTAAAGAGGTTAGATAGCCAGACAGATAGTATAGATAGATAGATAGATAGATACATACATAGACGAAAGGTTCGTCCGCCCTTCGTGTATACTTATCCGATACAGAGTTGTCGCTTGCATTCCTAAATGAATAATGCCGGCGTCCAAGTACTACCATCATATCAAATTGTTAGAGAAGAGCGCGACGGTTAGCGGCCGTAGTGCGTTCTGGCTCGCGCTCTGGCGGGCAGTCAAAAGAGTTCGAAATAATGACTTAAATTGGAAGGATGGTTTACTGCCGCCCTTTATGTATACTTATCCGATACAAAAGTTTCGCTTGATTCCTAAACGAATAATGCCGGCGTCCAAGTATACCATCATATCAAATTGTTAGAGAAGAGCGCGACGGTTAGCGGCCGTAGTGCGTTCTGGCTCGCGCTCTGGCGGGCAGTCAAAAAGAGTTCGAAATAATGACTTAAATTGGAAGGATGGTTTACTGCCGCCGCTTCATGTATACTTATCCGATACAAAGTTTCGCTTGATTCCTAAACGAATAATGCCGGCGTCCAAGTATACCATCATATCAAATTGTTAGAGAAGAGCGCGACGGTTAGCGGCCGTAGTGCGTTCTGGCTCGCGCTCTGGCGGGCAGTCAAAAAGAGTTCGAAATACATGACTTAAATTGGAAGAGATGGTTTACTGCCGCCTTCATGTATACACTTATCCGATACAAAGTTTCGCTTGATTCCTAAACGAATAATGCCGGCGTCCAAGTATACCATCATATCAAATTGTTAGAGAAGAGCGCGACGGTTAGCGGCCGTAGTGCGTTCTGGCTCGCGCTCTGGCGGGCAGTCAAAAAGAGTTCGAAATAATGACTTAAATTGGAAGGATGGTTTACTGCCGCCCTACATGTATACTTATCCGATACAAAGTTTCGCTTGATTCCTAAACGAATAATGCCGGCGTCCAAGTATACCATCATATCAAATTGTTAGAGAAGAGCGCGACGGTTAGCGGCCGTAGTGCGTTCTGGCTCGCGCTCTGGCGGGCAGTCAAAAAGAGTTCGAAATAATGACTTAAATTGGAAGGATGGTTTACTGCCGCCCTTCATGTATACTTATCCGATACAAAGTTTCGCTTGATTCCTAAACGAATAATGCCGGCGTCCAAGTATACCATCATATCAAATTGTTAGAGAAGACGCGACGGTTAGCGGCCGTAGTGCGTTCTGGCTCGCGCTCTGGCGGGCAGTCAAAAAGAGTTCGAAATAATGACTTAAATTGGAAGGATGGTTTACTGCCGCCCTTCATGTATACTTATCCGATACAAAGTTTCGCTTGATTCCTAAACGAATAATGCCGGCGTCCAAGTATACCATCATATCAAATTGTTAGAGAAGAGCGCGACGGTTAGCGGCCGTAGTGCGTTCTGGCTCGCGCTCTGGCGGGCAGTCAGATTAAAACCCACGTTCGAAATAATGACTTAAATTGGAACAGATGGTATCACTGGCGCGCCCTTCATGTATACTTATCCGATACAAAGTTTCGCTTGATTCCTAAACGAATAATGCCGGCGTCCAAGTATACCATCATATCAAATTGTTAGAGAAGAGCGCGACGGCTAGCGGCCGTAGTGCGTTCTGGCTCGCGCTCTGGCGGGCAGTCAGATTAAAAACCCACCGCTGAAAACCACCCTGTGTACGGAGTCTAAAACACGATAATCATCGAATGGGAGTGGACGTAGACGTATACTTATCCGATACAAAGTTTCGCTTGATTCCTAAACGAATAATGCCGGCGTCCAAGTATACCTTCATATCAAATTGTTAGACAGAACTGTAGGGAAGATTGTGTGTTTCTTGAAAAAAGATTTCGGCCCCTCCCATCCGGTCCGCTTTTCTATAGGCCTCAAATAACGCGGACGAATCTTTCCTTTTGTCTCATTTTCATTTCGCTGCTTCCGCAAATTATGAATGTGGTAGATTGGTCCAGTGGCTTAGAGCTCACTTTTTGAATGGAACCGAAAATAAAAACGGACCAATACAAGCTGAACTATGCAAGACACTTGAAGAGAGCCTATCGTAATGAAAATGAACTCCTCTAATGTGGTAAGTCGGGTCAGACAGTTCATAATTTTTCATCCACTTTTGAAAGGCTCCTGAAAAACAAGAACCAGGACAAGCTGAGTCCCGGTTCTTTTATGTCCTTTCGGCGCTCCTCTAAACGCACAGTGTTCGGTTTCTAAACGCTGTTTTTATTTTGGCACGGAAATAAGACAAAAATACGCAATACTTTTTCGCACCAGGGCAATGGAATATAGACTTCTATTTCCAGCAATCTACTTTCCGCCATGCTTCCATCATGACACGGGATCTGTCGGCGGCTTTGTGATTGATTTGTGAGAACCGGGGGTCCTCGCGATGTCGTGGTGTATGTGTTTTGACAGGAGACCGTTCGGCAACTTTGAGCTGACGCCGTCTGAGCTTATCGTTGGCTGGAATGTACGGGGGCCTAAAGAAAGGAAGAGGGAAGGGGTAGGGCTTTTGGGAAAATGAAGAAGAAAAGAGGGGGACAAAGGGTAGCGAGTGACATATAAGTTTGTCCTGTGAAATGAAGTTTTTAGCTGAGGAAGTGGCCGAGTGGGCAAACTAGGGTGCCTACATGTTTCCGCCGCTCCGCTGTTTAGGGTGGCGACAACGTTTGTGATACCTGTTGCCGACAAACCGGTGTTGCCTACCTCGTCACCATGGCTACCTGCGCTGTTTTCGTCGACCATTTTGTTACACTCGCCGGTCCTGTGCTCGCACTACGCCGCTAATTGTCGTCAGCGCTAGGGAGCGCCCACCGCTCTAGTTCCAACGGCGAGGCTCCGGCGTCCGATGCCGGTCTGATGCGTTTTATTTTGTCGCGGGAACTCGCGTTTCGTTAAAAGCAACGCACACTTCCTGCTCGCAACTTCGAAATATGAAACACCCGAATAAAGAGAGCGACAGCCACCACGACCGCCATCCTGCTGAGTCTCCGACTCCTCTCGTGAACGGAAACGGAAGTGGTCTAACAGTGTTGCCGGTGTTTTGAGACTACAGGAATTCAACGTTGTTTACGTTTAGCGAAATAAGAAGTGGAAAAAATTGGCGGTGGGAGAGGATCTGGGAAACGGTAACAAGAAGCTGGCGCCACTCTAAAGCGGAGCGAAAACATGTACGCACCATAGGGCTAACCCGTCTCAGCTCAAGGCTTTATAAACATACAAAGCGAGCCATTTTGTTTTTTCGTTTGAGACTTCGTCTGTTTTGTTCAGTGTTTTGTCTTTTGTTTGTATCCTCCCCAGTCTCTAGTTTACAACTATGCTCAATTTATTTCTCACGTACGTAGATCGGGCAATCAGGGAGCGACTGAATGATTCCGCGCCGGACTGCTGGCCGTACCGTTATGTAGATGACTACCTAATCATGCATGAAGAGCAGACAGACCCAGAGACTATCCTGGAGGCCTTCTCGTCGGGTCCCGCAGGCCTCGTCTTTAAAAAGGAGGACCCCTCCGACGGAACTCTCCAATTCTTAGACGTTCGTTTGGCGATCCATCCCGGGGAATCTGCTGGGAGTTTAGGCAAAGGACGGAAGAAGCCAGTTCTGCATTTCGCTAGCGCTCACTCCAAGTCCGTTAATTAAACCAGGGCTTGTCAAGTCCCTTATGACGTGAGTGTGTTCTAAATCCTGCCCCCGTTATGCGGAGAATAGTGTCCGGCTGCAGACGCGGAGTTTGAGGAAGGCCGGCTTTCCCGACGACCTGCTGGACAACTCGCTCAAGAGGCTAATTTTCGCCCCTCCTACTCCGACACCGGCACCCAGACGAGGGAAGGGAAAGCTGGCCGTCATACCTTATACACACAACACAGCGTATCGGCTAAAAGCGCTCGCGTCCAGATTCGAAGTAGGGGTGGCGCTCAGCTGCAAATCTAAACTCAGTTAACAAAATGGTTAATTGCACTCCCCTAAATAAGACCTGCTCTAAGATGCGCGGGCATCAGTTCGTCCCATGTAAACAAGAGAGGTTCTACTCCATCCCGTTCACCTACGGCGGAGAATGCATAGGCCAGACAGGCAGGTGTATCAACGACCGCCTGCGGGAGCAGACAGGCAGGTGTATCAACGAGTTCTTTTTTTACAAGTTACGCAGTGTTTTCCGTATTCGCAACTTTCAGCGATGGTGGTACCGCGGTGGGAGAATCGCGCTCCCTAGCTCCTGGATGATTCGCCTCATAATAAATGGGCTTGCCTACACCTTCCTGGCGTGAAAAAATAACGTAAGGCTCTAATACTGCTCGTATGTAGCAGAAATAGAATTACGTACGCGTCGCAGACCCAGCCTCGTACGGCGCCGTTCTACGAGGATCATCCAGATGACAGCCATTTTGATAGGCACCAGTGCGCCCCCTATGGGTCGTGAAAGTTGCGAATAACGTTTGTGTCATGCAATGGTTCTTTGTGCCGTACAAATGCGATTGGACGATGAAAATGCCTGGTGGTGGTGTGATGCAGTCAACAAATCTTGGTAGAAGTATGCGAATGTAGAGGCCCAGGAAGCTTTCACGAATTCGACATCAAATTAATGGCTGCCGGGCACATATCTCTACTTTTCCTAAATTTTAGAGGTCATCCTCCTCCCCTTGTCATCTCGATTTCCTTGTTTTCCGAGGCAGCGGGGACGAACGCTGTCGTCGAAAAGGGACTCCTCGATTATATCTCCTTGTTTTGTGTGATATAGAGCTCAAATAAACGCCGTATGGATTACCTTCGCAACACGGTATGTACACTTTGTTATTAGTATGCCACTTTTATTCTGACCGACGGTATACGTCACTGTCGAGCTATATCAGTTCGTGCGAGCTACGCGATGCCGGTCCAACCTTTCTTTGCCGAGTGTCACGTCAGTATCGAGTTGCAATCGTAGAAGATCGGTCCCGAAGCGCTTACCGAAACGCAGTCTGAATCCAGCACTTCGATCAAACGCGCGCGTCCGCTCCGAGTGTGAACAGGTATTTGCGTGACTCTTGCTGACACTCTCGTAGTTCAAACGTATCTTTTTTAACGTCGGCTCACTCCTGCATTTCCGAGGCCGCGAAAAACGCCGCGGCGGTTTGTTTCCACCTACGTCGCTTTGCGAACGACTGGCACGGGGCTTTTACCAACGATGACATGTTTTGTTGACTTCGTAGCGATCGAGTTTGTAGCAGTCAACGAAGCGTTTAAATCGTGTTAGCGTCGATATATCACTGCACGGACACGAACCCCAGACAGGCGGTGGTGGAAAGGCCGCCCGTGTTTATGATAATCAGCTTGAACACTAAACATTTACACACAGACAGGACAGGATGCATACACAAAGCTGTCTATCAACGAGTAGTTAGCCTGCGTTTGTTATTAAAAATCCACGTGCTGCGAACTATGCCGAGCTCTCCGATTGGTTGTTCATGTTGCCGAAGACGCCGTCGCCATAGCAACATCACCGGAAGTCATCGTTTCTCCGTAAGAGGTCGTAACTTTCCTCCTCTCACTTAAGAACGCGTTTGTGAATACCGTTCTCGCCTCATCTTACGATGATCGTAACTTTACGAACTTCGTAGCTAAGTTGTCGTAGGTAAGAGGTTTTTTATGAACCTGGCCTCTGAATCGTATACATTACCTGTCTCTTTCGGTCTCGCCAATGAAGATCCGCTAATAGGAGCTTGAGACGAGATAAACACAAAACAAAATTACCGGCACGAAGAACTTTGGCACGTCTTTTCCCGCGTGTTTGATAATGAAAGCTAACTCGCTCTGCTTGCACTGAGTCGGCCGAATTAAGAACAATTCATGAGCGACTGAAGTGCCACTAAAATAAAGAGGCTTTTAGTGTTACTACAGGACCATATTGCGTCAGTGAAGGAAGAGTCACCAACGATCGAGCAACTCGCACTTTTGTTGTGCAACATGTTTCCGCGATCGATACTTCACAAGTGGCAACTAAAAATATGCGATGCTGCATTTATTTTTCAGGTTCACTTCACGAACGATCAGTTTGAGCCAGTGATCTTGGCAAAGACTGGCCTCAGGAAGCTCAAGCCATTTACAACTCCTTCATTTTTTCACACTGACCTCTTCCGAATGTGCAATATTTTGCCTTGTAATAATATATATTTTCTTGTCTTCATATTTGTATGTGATTTGTCATCTGTGATTAATAAAACATTATTCATTGACAATGAAAAAAAATGCTATTGTGTTTTTAAGGCTTTGCTGAAACATCTCTCATTCCTCATATGTAACTCATGCAGTAAGGCACGCCCGCGGGTGTACGGCAAAGCTTATATACCTTGCAAGTGAACTCAAGGGTGTACAGTCGCCGGCCATATGAGCTCCCCGGCCGAACGCCGACCGGAGCAGCGAAAATCCCGCATGCGGCGCGTCGAGCGTTGCCGCGTTCTGGGAGCAGGGCTATTGGGACCAAACCATTCCGTTATCAAGGGGTGGACACAGGAAGTTAAATAGCACTCCGCGTTTTGGAACGTGAATCTGAAGCACGGCCGATTACAAACCCGCTTCCGGTTGTAGCTCGAAATTCTTCACTGCATAATATCTCTGACGTGTTATATGCTACTTTTTTATTTGCAAAACCGGTTTGTCATTTTAAATATTTCCTACCCGAAGAGTAATCCTACGCACAAGCTTTCATACAATCTTTCTTAAGCCTAGACTAGAAAATGACAAGCGATTTTGAAATAATTTATTTAATCTATAAGGATATGCTATACATGCCTTGCAAGTGAGGTCACGCTAGGGAACATCTAGGGAAGGACGGGCCGTGGACGGTGCCCTGCAACATACTGGTGGTTGACTTCACGCCGCGCGGATGCGCTTACCAAGGCGTAGGTTTCTGCTAACGGCCCGAACATGCGCTAACATGCACCATATTTTCAACAAAGGTACCGTGAAAAACGTACTGAGCTTACGATGATGCTGTTTATCTAGTGCGTGCGGAATTTTTCGGCATTGGTGCGATCGCGCTACGAGCAGAAAGTTTCGAAATGCCGCCGACGAAGTTTTGACGCGAAGGGATTAGCCGTGTCGTCAAAAAAGAAAAAGCTTATTTGCGCGCTTTATAATTTGACGAGCGGCTCTAGGAGTCGCTTGTAGAAACGTTGTTACGATTTTGCGAAATACTGGTAAACAACGCAATGTTACCGTCATAACTTAACCCTGAAACAAGAAAATCTCATTGTCTCAGGGTTTCTATTATGGTATGTTTTCTCCGGCTCGCATGCATACTTTCGCTCCTTGCAAAGGTTATCGTATCGCGGACGGCACGAACCGATGACCCGGCGGCGGCGGCTCGGCGACCTTGCACACGGGGACCGCCACCGACCGATCGCCCTCGGGGCGAAGCCTGCGGCGCGACACTCGCCCGGGTTCGGCTGGGAGCCCTCAAGGTACGTTCGAAGCGTGAAAACGGCGTTATGCAAACGAAGACCAAAGGCCATATACACCACGAACGAGCAAAAGCGGATGCAAAGGCGTGCGCGAACGTAAACAACGGTAGAAAAGTGCCGTCATTCGCCGCTATGAAATGCGTCCCGCAAACTCGATAATCCGCGGCCGCATCCCTTTCCTGCCGCTCGTACTTTCTCTAACTTGACGGCCACTCTGTCTCGCGGGGCATGCCGACGAAACGATCGGACGATCATCGGGATACGGGGTAATTGCTTCAGCCGATAGCGGCGCAGTTTACCATTGCTCTCGCTGCGAAGGGCCGTCGAGTCAACCACCAGCATGGTAGATACAGGTGTTCGACGTCATCATGTGACGTAGGTGCAAGGCATGTATAGATAAGAAAAGAAAGATTTGTGTCGAAGCAGAATAAATATTCAGGCACTTTTCATGAACGCGTTTTATCGAGGAGACTTTTGTTCTGCGCTCCGCGTTTTGGAACGTGAATCTGAAGCACGGCCGATTACAAACCCGCTTCCGGTTGTAGCTCGAAATTCTTCACTGCATAATATCTCTGACGTGTTATATGCTACTTTTTTATTTGCAAAACCGGTTTGTCATTTTAAATATTTCCTATTGCGAATTACCCATGGCGTGTTGCTTCGCCATGGGTAATTCGCTACACCACTTTTGCTTGCCGAGGGATCATTGTTGTCATGCCTATTATCATATCAAACATAGGGTTTTTGCATTTGTAAGCATCGATCGAACACTGCTGCTTTATCTACGCCTAAGGCAAGCTCCAGTTTATCAGCGGTTATAACATCATCTCCGAACACTTGGCGCCAACACCCGAAGACGGCAATTCTAATCGGCCATCTTTTTGTGATTCACCCTTCTAAAGGCTGGAATCCAGATAAAAGCTATGCGTCCACCCCTTTGATAACAGAATGGTTTGGTCCCAATAGCCCGGTTCCCAAAACGCGGCAACGCTCTGACGCGCTGCGTGCGGGATTTTCGCTGATCCGGTCGGCGCTCGGCCGGGGAGCTCATATGGCCGGCGACTGTACCTTGCGTGTGAGGACGTCAAAACAATACCTCGAAACAGAGTAAAGCGCGAGACACATGCGCGAAATATCCATCCGATCCGACGTCCGATCTGGCAATACGACTCGATCCGAAAAATTTGGTCGCTTGAGATGTCGGATCGGCGATCCGGCGTGCGTCCAACGTGCCAGATAGTTTCGCACGGCGGACGGACTGTCGGAAGCGTCCAGCCAATGATAGTACAGCTAGCGCGGATGTCATAATGAGGTACTGGGTCTGGCGGGGCGAACAAGAAAACGGGACGGGCGACGGAAAGCCGGACGCGTGGATCCCGCTGACCCATTCGAAAAAGATGGCCCCGGCAAAGAATGCACGCGCTAGCGAGAACAAGCTCCTAACTTTGCTTGTGCGAGCTAAACCGTCGATCTGGGACCATATAAGCACTACAGCTGTAGCTAATTTCATTGCCCTAGCGCATGTCATTAAAAACATATTTGTGCTGAAAATTATAATTTTAGGGCAATATTTGGAGAGATGAACAAGACAAAGTAGTGCAAATACCAAAAAAAGTATATCGTTACATTCTGCTCCGACATCATCTTAACAAAACTGCTCTATTGGAACCGTGTTATCTTTAATAGATTGTTCATGAAATATGAACCAGCGGAGCTAGTGAGGGTCCGTGCCATCATATTCGCAGCGTTACAAATGCGCGTGAACAGTATAAACCAATACATACATAATATCAAATGAAAGAGGATTGCATTGCCTTTCGAACGACATCAATCCCACAAAACAGTATTCAAAAGAAGATGAGTAATGACCCGCCAAGAAGTACCTAAACTGCCACATTCAGTGGGACCGTGGCCTTAAGTATTTCGGTATCTTACAAATACATTTTGTCTAGAATATTTGCTACTCTGTCTTAATCAGATTTCTCACTATCTTGCGCTCCGGCTTAGAAGTGTCCAAGTAACTATCTGCCAGTGTAATCGGCGTGCTAAACAGTATTCGGTTCTCCGCGGCTATGAGGCGGATTGAAAGGTGGCCTGTGGAAGACGCTCACATGTAGCGGTGAGCCTGAAGGAAGGAGCAGACGGACCAGCGTTTTAGAGCGCAGCTCTTAAGCACCCGTTTACGGCTGGCGTCGCCAGCGGCGTCGCCGTCGGCGTAACCGCGCGTTGCATTATGGGACGTTTCGCATAATGACGGCACACGTCGACGGCTCACTGCGCGCTGCATTATGGGTAACTTTCCCCGTTACATTTAGCGTGAAAAATTTCCCCGCAAAATTTAGCGGGAGAAATTCCCCGCTGAAGTTAGCGGAAAAATTTCCCCGATAAATTTAGCGGAAAAATTTCCCCTATAAATTTAGCAGAATTTTTTTATCTAAATTTCGCGAAAAAATTTTCGCTAAATTTATTGAAAAATAATTTCCACTAAATTTAGCGGAAAAATTTCCCCGCTAAATTTAGCTGAAAAATTTCCCGCTGAATTTAGCGGAAATCTTTCCCCGCTAAATTTAGCGGGAAATTTAGCGAAAATTTTCCGCTAAATGGGAGGGGAGCAGGAAAGGAGAAGGGGAGGGCACGGACGAGGAGGAGGGTCATACCCTCCTCTCCGTACCTTCCCCTCTTCCTCCTCAAGAGCTGCGCTCTAATTCGGCGTTACAGGGGGTTGTAAAGGTCTTTCATTTTTTAACACTCTCTTTCGAATGATCGATAAATTCCACTCGGTAGTCAGTGTTTCGAGTTTTTGATGATCCAGATGGATCATCAAAAACTCGAACTGTCTTCAGTGTCTTCATTGTCTTCAAACATGATGATCCAGATTTGATGATCCAGATGGATCATCAAAAACTCGAACTGTCTTCAAAAACTGTCTTCATTGAATCTCTTAGGACAACTGACTGCATATTTAGTCAGCTTTGATAGTTTTTCTCACTTTCTTATTTTGTGAACTCTACTGTTCACTTATGGTGAATTCCGCTCGCAGATCTCGAGCGCTCCAAAAGCGCTCCATTTGGAGCGCGTATATTCCGCTCGCAGATCTGGCTCGAGTTGGTCATCCTCCGCTCGTAGATCTCTGGCAGCACCCGCTCCATGGAGCGCCTCCAACCCCGCCGAACTTGCTCCGCGGGATTTCACAGATCTTTCTGGAACTTGACAGAGCGCATACTTCATTTCCTTTTTAACTCGGCAGTGCGCATGCGCGGCGAGGTTGGCGAGGTCGCCGAACCGGTCGGGCCGATCGGGCCGTCGAGGTGGATCTGTTTGGATGCGTCGGTTGTTTACGCAGGATTGTGGCGGCTCGAACGCTTCTACCTCGCGTAGATCAGGGATACGAAGCCTGGACTGGAGCGTGGTGAATCGTAAGCGCTGACATCTGTGATCGTGAGAGGAAGAATGAGAAAAAGAACGACAGAAAATCCGGAGGCAGACGCAAAGTTAGTACCTGTTCATTCTGCAGCCAATGATTGTTTACCTTTTTACACTGCATGCCGCCGGCGTTTTCTCGTGCAATAAAGCAAGAACAGATTAGGCAACGTCCGTGCATGTGATGATTTGTTACCTCTTTTTGTTTATTCAAGTCTTACCAGCAATCTGAACTGCACCGATGGCGATCGCTGTGCGTACCCCGCCGCTTCGAGGCGGCCGAAAGGTATACGTGACGGTGCCGAACGCGGACGTGCTTCCTCGTTATTTGTGAAACAGGCTCCACGGTACGGACATTTTCGCCCGGCCTGTGTCGCGTGTTATTTCTGCAGCTAAACAGTGACAGTTGTCACTGGTCGTCGGAAAGATCAGTCGGCTGAGGCTTTGGTGGGCTTGCCAAGTTCGAGCAGAGGCCATTTTGAACGGCCGAGGGGGAAGCGGCGGGGAGGGGTGTGGGGGAGGTCGCTCCAAAAATGCGAGTTTATCTTCCCCTCGTCGATTTGGAGCAGGTCCCACGGAGCGGAATTTTGCCTCCCTCGCGGATTTTGGAAAGCGCTCCGGATCTACGAGTGGAATTCACAATTAGTAACCCCGCAATAAGATTCTTCTGACCTGCCATTTAAAGTGTGAACTAAAAACAACTGCGCAACCGGAAAAACAAGGCCTCCTGATGTTGTCAGCTTTCGTGACACCAACCAAGGCATTAAAAAAGGCCTGGTGCATGGAAGTGAAGTGATCTGGTTGGCTAGCTTTTACTTTCACTCTGGTTTAACAAAATCAGCACGAAAGCATTAAAAAAGGACTGGTGCATGGGAGTGAAGTGATCTGGTTGGCTGTGTTTTACTTTGGTTCACTCTGGTTCAACAATATCAGCCACCCAGAGGCAGAAATACACACGAAGCCAAGTAACTAAGAATGTCGTCCATTTGCAGTGCAGTCTCCTCTCCCTTTACCTTTATGTGATTACGAAGAATGCGTCCATATGTAACTTCCTTAGGAAGTCCGGGTGCATTTTTTCTGGCTTGTAATAGACCGGAACATTTTTAACGCATGAGGGTGAACATTTCGGCAGACATCTGCCTGGTTGGGTTAAACGTTATAAGTAAAGGGCAAACGCCAACCAATCCCTAAAAGATCGTAGGGTCCCAACGTTTCGGTGCCGGCTCGGCACCTTCTTCAGGGGGTGTCGTGTTCTGCTTTTATGTTGGCAACACTGTATATACGATAACGTGATCTGGCAACCAATGACTCGCATTAAAATCTCTTTTTCGTTCAACGTTCGAATGGAGTAGTCGGCTCTTTCTTCGTGTCCTCAGGACACTACATAATGGCGACGAGTCAAGACCGTTGAGGAACCCTGCCGGGCTTGCTACTGCCTGCTATCTGCCGGTGAGCGGACGCCATGTTCAACTACAGTCCGTCACCACCTCCGTTCCTCGCTACGCCGGGACCAGCCTGCGTGCCATGGCGGCAGTGGAAGTTGGCTTTCCTGAACTACTTGGAAGCCGTTGGCGGCGACGACTTCGCGCCAAAACGGAGGAAGGCTATTCTGCTCAATGCGCTGGGCCTGGAAGGACAGCGGATCTACAATAGTGTAGCACCGACTACTCCGGCATCGGTCATCAAAAAAAGAAAAGGAAGGAGTCACCGAAGGGCATGACGAAAAGAACGTATTCGACGAAGCACTGGCCGTGCTGGACAACCACTTCTCGACTGCGACGAACGAACTGATGGAAAGACATCGTTTTCGTCAGCGCCGTCAAATGCCGGGTGAAGCCTTCGAAGCCTACGCCGCCGCCCTGCGTGAGTTGTCGTCGGACTGCAACTTTGGAGAGGCAGCTGACAAGACGATACGCGATCAGCTCTTGGAGGGGACAGCGTCGCAGCAGATACGCGAGCGCCTGCTCTTCGAAGGAACGAGTCTGACACTAAACCGCGCGATCGACCTCGGCAGGCACATCGAACAGACTCAGCGAGAGCTGAAGGAGCTTGCTGGAGACCCCGTCGTTCAGCGAGTTGTCGACAAGCCGACGAGTGGGAGCACCGGAAAGGCGTCGACTGCGTCGTGCTACCGTTGCGGTTCGACTGCGCACCGCGCGAATGCGAAGGAATGCCCGGCCAGAGACAAGACATGTCGCAACTGCAACAAGCGGGGGCACTTTGCTGCGGTGTGCAAGACGAAGCGGAGGCAAGAAGGTCAGCAGGAAAATCACGCCGCGAAAGAATCGTCGGCGGCCACGAACTCTGTCACGATTTTGAACCTGGACCCTGACAACATGCGAGAGAAAGGGATCTACGTCGACATCGACGTTGACAGCGTGACATTGCGGTTTCTGGTCGACACCGGCTCGTCTGTTTCACTTCTGAGTGAAGATATCTTCCACAAGCACTTCGCTGGCCGCTGCGCTTGACTGACGCGACGGTGACGCTGCTGGATTACTCCAAAAAGCGCATCCCAGTTAAAGGCTGTTTTTTAGCTGACGTGGTCTACAAACAAACACGCACGTGTGTTTTGTTCCATGTTGTACAGCGTGGCAAGTCACTTCTTGGACTGGATGCCATTCAGAACCTGCAACTGAACATCCACGGCGACACGCTCAGCTGTCTGCAAACGGTCGCGCACTCAGCGGAGTCGCTGCCAGTGAATCTACGCGGTGAATTCTCGCATCTTTTTTCGGGCGAGCTTGGCCTGGCCAAGGGCTTCGTTCATCAAGTCAAGGTGCGTGCATCGGTGAAGCCAGTCGCTGCGAAGCTACGCAGATTGCCCATTACGTTGCGCGAACAGGTGTCTGAAGAGTTGCAACGATTGGAACGTCTCGACATCATCGAGCGGGTGGATGCGGCGGAATGGACCTCACCCATTGTCGTGGTTCGGAAGAAGGACGGCACGATCCGGTTGTGCGTCGACCTGAGGGAACCGAACAAAGCCATCATCGTGGATGGGTTCCCACTTCCCCATACTGAGGAGCTGCTGCACCAGATGGTGGGTGCTACCAGGTTTTCAAAGCTCGACTTGGCATCTGCGTACCACCAGGTTGAACTGACGCCCGACAGCCGTGAGTTAACAACTTTCGTCACCCACGATGGTCTGTTCAGGTTCAAGCGCGTCTGTTTCGGACTTGCATCAGCGCCGGCTGCCTTCCAAAAGATGATGTCGCTCATCCTGAAAGGATGCACTGGAGTTCTCTGTTACATCGGACGATGTCATCGTTTGGGGAGGACGACCAGCGAGCACCAAGAAAACCTGAGACAGTGTCCTGAGGCGCATTTCCGAGGCTGGACTCCAACTGAATGACAAGGGCGTGTTCGACG
>JAZHYW010068117.1:0-15174 GCA_037355805.1 Ixodes ricinus
TTTCCCACCTAATATAGCTGGAAATTTAGCGAAAATTTTCCTGCTAAATTTGGCGGGAAAATTCAGTGAACATATTCCCGCTAAATTTAGCGTGGAAACTACATTGGTGTTGAGGTGACGTGACGCTAACTTCCCATCTAAATTTAGCGGAAAAACTTCCGCTAAATTTAGCGTGACGTCACGAGGGTAAAATCTTCCCACTAAATTTGAGAAAACGTTTTCCCGCCAAATTTAGCGGGAAAATTTTACCCTCGGGACGTCACGTGACGCCACGTGGGACTTGACGAGGGTAAACGTTTTCCGCTATATATTGCGGAAAATGTTTGGCTAAATTTGGCGGAAAATTTTTTCGTTAAGTCTTTCGGCAAATTTTCTGCTAAATTGGGCGGGAAATTTTTTGTTAAATTTAGCCGGAAAATTTCCGCGCTATATTTAGCGGCAAATGTTTCCGCTACATATAGCGGGAAACGTTTATCCTTGTGACGTTACGTGACGTCATGAGGGTAAAATTTCCCCGCTAAATTTAGAAAAAATTTCCCGCTTAAATTTCGCGGGAAAATTTTACCCTCGTGATGTCACACGCGACATCACGTGTGACGTCAATATGGGAAACATCCCATAATGCAACGCGCTGTTACGCCGACGCCGACGCCCCTCAACCCGGAGACGGGCGACTAAGAGCTGCGCTCTAAAACTGTCTGCAGACATGCTGGAAGCACACATATGTGTCAAGCAAACATACTTCGAACATGCTTGAGAAGAGCCCGCTGATACGAACACGGCGACTTTTGTACAATGTATTAGCAATGCGAGTGCGGCTTAAATGACGGGATTTGAACGCGCGTAATTTCGCATACCGGGTAGATTTTGAGGAAAACACAAAAATGGTTCCGTTAAGTGGTACAATAGAAAGTTGGACCGGTTAGATATAAGGTAATTTTGATGCAATCGCACCGCCAAGAAGACAACGTGAAACCAGGAACAACGTGTAAACACAAAGCCCCTCACTCCCGGTTGCTTTTTTTTGGCGCTGTTAATGAATAATTATTTGTTATGACTCTTACACCACTGTCCGGCGTAAGTTCTATCTGTTCTATTAAAGATATGGGCACAAAAACTTTCGTAACTTTCAGCGATGGTGGTACACCGATGAACCAAAATGAAGGTGCTTGCTTACACCTTTGCCTGAGCGCAAGTACGGGGTGAGGCTCTTGTGTCGCTCGTATTTCACAAGATTAGAGTTACTCGCGCGTCGCAGACACTAACCTGGTACTGCCGTCCTAGAAGGACCACAGAGATGACAGCCATTTTGATAGGCACTAGTGCGTCTCCTAGGCCATGGAAGTTGCGAATCTCTCTTTAAATAAACTTCTGCCCCAGTAACCGTGCGAGGAAAGCTTTTAACAAAGGTCCACGGACTCCACGTTCGTGCCCGTACTTTCTACGGCACTGAAGTATATTATGGAGGCAGAAAAAACAATGGGTGGCCTCGCTCACTCAATGTTTTGGCTTATACGCAAAAGTTGTCAGAAATATTATTCGTGGGAACAGTGTGAAAGTGAACACTCTCTCAGCTCTGACGCCGTCATACAATTGTGACGTAAATGTGTCTTCGAGTTATATAACGTACTCTAGTTCCATCGGTAGAACTGAAAGTTAAAAATAGTTTATGTTCCAGTATAAGAATAGCAGGACTAAACGTGGAGAAACTTCATCACCAGGAAAGCAATGATGATAGTTTTCATATTTGCACTGTTGGAAACAGTTCGCGCGATAGCGACATCGGAACAGGAAGCAAAGAGTCACATTAAGGCTTTATGTAGCAAAGCAACTTGGGAAACGAGCCATATACCAGGATATGTTTTAGAAATGAATCGCCTACAGTGCGAACTCTACACCTTGTGACACTGGGGGTGAAACGGAACCTAAGCCCGACCGTGTAATCACGACAGCGATAAATATTGACATTCTACTCACAGAGGTTATCGAACACAAATAATTACATTCGTAGTTTGTGCTTCGCATAGTGTAACATTAAGTTACACATTAAAACATAAGGAAGCGTAAAACGCAAACAAAGGAAAACTTCTGACTATGTGTTTCTATTAACTGTGTCGCACTTTGTAGAACAGTAGAGCATGCCATTGGAAAAACAGGAACGTTTTTTTTTCTTTGCTAGTGCTAAAGCACGGTGCGACGATACACGTATTTATTTCTAGGTTCGGATCAAAGATAAAACAATGGCTTTGGAATCAGGGTTGAGTGACCCATTGAATGGTTCGAGTTTCGTAAGCGCGCAGTTGACCTTTCAGATAACGCACTCTGATTCACCGCCAACGCAAAGGCAGGGGATGGGGCAACCGGACAGCCGAGGCTAAAACGGGACTCATTTCTTTTCTCAGATCGCTCGATGGGGTACTCGAAACGAGGCACTTTACGCCTCTTGCACATCCTTTGATCCGATAAAGCCATTCCTCTCCGATCAATTTGATCGAGTGTGTCGTTTTAAAGCATGAATGGTTTTGTAGACTCTGACGTTTGTAAACAAAATGATGATGAGTCGATCAGTCTGAGAAACAAATAAAACTTGACGAGAATTCATTTTGTTTGCCGTCTCTCTTCTCAAGTTTTCAAAACGTTGAACATTTTTCTTGCTTGCCTGGATCTGTCATTTTTATCCATTCTGACTTACGTTTGGTTTGATAGCGACCAGACTTTGCTTTCTTTCTTAAAGGAACCATAAAACGATTTTTCTAGTTTCGATAAATTCTGACTAGAATCACTCCTTAACGTTAATAACTGAATAAACTTGCTTTAGTTTTTCTTTCTAGGCAATGCCAGTCGCCAAAGAAATTCAAGAAATATGAGCATCGTTCATTCTCTCAACTCGAAGCCAGAACAGGCGGCCACGTGGCCAGGTGCTTATCCTATGTCGCCAACGTTAAGCATAGCCACGCGCCGGGGTTGTCAAAGTAGAAAACGCGTGCTGAGCTTCAGGCATTGTTAGAGTTCGGCTATTCTCATCCCCGTAGTGGTTGAACACAAGTGACTACCCGAGTGTCCGCCGAGGCATTCGTTGTTAGGAGCCAAAGTCGGGTGCTCATGCAGTTCCCGTGTCCAATCCATGAGCCGCGGTCGACTGCCGTCAGGCGGATGGTTTCGATCTCACAATTACGTCATCAAGCTTTGCGAAGGCAAGACTGAAAGGAATAGTCCCGTTTTATTCTTGCAATTTCACCGCGACAAAGAGGCTTCTGAATCATTGGCGGTCTTTGCGAGTATACTTGGGCCAGACTAGGACTAGATTAGGCGCAATTTTCGTTATGTCAAATCACTGTTTCCACGAGTGTCGACATGTCAGCTTGTGTCTGGGTTTTCGCTTGTTTTCACTTGGCTGACTATAGCGATCAGAATAACCACTGCACGTTAATAAAGCCCAGGACACGTGTGATTGTTTCCGGATAAATGTAATATTAGCCTAAAATTGCTCTTCTGCTCAATATTAGAAAACAATAAATGAGAAAACAAACGACTGCGCAAGGTATGCTACGATTGACAGCTGTAGCTGTTCCATTATGGAAACGCATGTTCAAGGAGGTTTGCCATCAGCCAGTGCGCTTTACAATGCTTGCAATGGGTACTTTGCCTTCAGTGGAATTGATGTAGGAGACGTTTGTGAGGTGTGTGCTTTGGTAGAACGATTGTACGAGATGTTGCATGTGTTAAAGAAAGACACAGAGACGTTCTTTCTTTTTTTTTTGCCGAAGAGCTCTTTTATAATCGGGGCGGAAAGCACGTACGCGAGCTGTTCTGTAAAGTCACGGAAAGCACACGAGAACGGAACGTGGGCGGCGGCAGTGGCTGGGGGGAGGGAGGGGAGGATGGAGCGTGTCCGCACAGCCAAGCACAGCGCGGCCACGTGGGTATTTCGCAACGGCGGCTGCAGGAAAGAAGGCAAAGCGCCCCCCCCCCCCCTCCGCTCTGCTTTCCCTCCTTGCAGCAAGGAAAGCGCCACCGGAGCAAGAACAGTGGGGGTCTAGAGCGGGGAATGGAGGGAGATCCTTGTACGACACGGAGAGTGGGGAGCAGTGCTTCCCTGTAGAGTGGGGTTTTGTGTTCGTATATGAGCATTTTTTGCCGAGAAGGGGCACTAACAGATACCGCTGTAAAAGAAGACGGAGGAACCATTCGAAACGGAACTTTGCAGCTTCCCACGCGGCCAAATAAATTGTATCGTTTTAACTACTTTTTTTTCTTTTAATCTTCCTGCCCCCCCCCCCCCCCTCCCCTCCCACTTTTCTCCGAGTGTTTTTTTACCCGTTCCCGTCATCAAGGGCAGTTCGTGTTTAAAATGCCGAGGTGGTAGTCTCCAGCTTCAACAAAAATAAGTAATTAATAAAAAACAAAAAAACACAAGAAACAAACGATAGCTGCGCGCACGTGGTCGCTTGATGCTAAACTCGTACGAAAATATATGCGGGCGTGCCTCCTGACGCACCGCGTGCAAGGAAACAACTTTGCAAGCAAATGTGGAACGGAAGAACGCGCGTCGCGCCGTCCCGGAAAAAGAAAACTCGGAAGGAGAACACCTGCGGAGAGGCCAACTGGTCCGCGTAAATATTGTACCGCGCGGCTCGGCGTGGGCGGGGAAGGAGGAAGATTTATCGGTCGACCCTAGCTGCGGTCGGGGAGCGTCTGCTCTTTCTACCCACTCGCGATCCTTCGCCGTGTCCGAGGAAGCAAGAAAAATCGGCAACATTGATACTTGTTGAGACTATTCGTTGTCGCATCAAGAAAAGGAAGTTTTGCGCCTTATTCGAGCGCCGTGCGAAGTAGTTCTTACAAGATTTGGTTGTCGAAGGAAGAAACGATTATTTTGGCGTTTTAAACGTGTACGTCACGATAAAATAACATAAATATAAGGTGCCCTTCAATATATCTTAATTCGACACATGAAGGGGGGAATAAGTTACGTTCCACTAGGAAAGGGTTCTTTGATACTACAATTCTTGAGGGTAATACGTGCATAACCGTTTAGTGATATTGAAGGAGTCTCTGTGCTCTTCCGATTATATATTTAGGCTTGATTGGTGTTGATATTGTTACATTGAAGATAAGGATGCTCATTCAAACATCGTCTTCATTCATCACCAATATCACCATCAATAAATACACGCGGCAAGCCAGGGGCGGATTCAGAACTCCGTTCTGGGGGGGGGGGGGGGCGGAAAATTTGTAAGGATACTATTTTCCCATTCTTTCGTGTGCACTCGGGGGTCCACCCATGTCAAATTGCCCTCCGAGAAGGGGAGAGGGGGGTCGACTTCGTTTGGGGGGGGGGGGGCGGCCGCCGCCCGTCGCTGGATCCGCCCCTGCGTGGAGCGGACTGGCTGAATCAGTTCGAATCTGACTCTCAGCTTGCCCAATCATCGTATACTAAAACGACTGCGATTTTTTCATATAAGTGGTGGAGGATTGCGGGCTTTCCTCGACCTCAGCCTCCCCAGTACTTGGACATCAACCTGGAATTTCAAAGCCGTGTCCTCACATCCACCATGCAGGCCGGCTTAACGAGTTCCATACGCTTCCAACTCCAGCCATCCTCCCGACATTCCCGTACCCGTCGTGTGGCCCGGAGTGCATGCCAACGAGACCCAAAATGGTTCTTTGGAGCGGGCGACGACGACATCGACGACTGGTCAGCTTTTTATGTTATGAGCAGGTCAGTCGCCACAACAAATGGGATCCGGCCACTGAGTTAAACAACGCCGTTTTCTATCTCTCGGACGTAGCCAACCTGTGGTTCAAGAACCACGAACCCGCCCTCAACACCTGGGAAGAGTTCACCACAAAAAATCAAATAAGTATTTCAACGACCCGCGGTCCGAAAACTCACTGCCGAAAGGAAACTCAACGTGCGTGTTCAACAGCCAGAGGGAACCTTCATGGCATATATTGAAGAGGTTCTCCAGCTTTGTCGGCGATTCAATCCCGAGATCTCCGACAAGAAAAAGGTGAACCACATTTTGAAGGGATGTTGAAGATGCATTTCAACTTCTTGCCACCTGTTAGGTTCAAAGACCTCTGGGTTGTTGTTTTAGGGGGATTTTGGTGGGGTTGGACCGGGCAAGGAATGCGGGCCTTGACATGTTTATGAGTCCCGGACGCGACGGCAGTTAGCGAATTCGGAAGTAACCCAAATCTTAAGCACCGGGGTTGGAAATGTGGGAGTCGGCGAGAAGCACCGCCGGGTCGGAACGGCACGGCGGGGGTGCGAAGCCACCCAGCGAGGTGACAAGCGATGCTGACCAGACGCCCGGGAAAGTGGGGACGATTCCTGGAATTTTGGGGGCGCGCGGCCCGCGGAAAGAGAAGGCAGTCTACGCTGAGCATCGGAGGGGGCAAGACGCCGCCAGGACTCCGAGAGGTCTCGCGTGGCTCATAAGATCTAAACCCAGTCAGTGAATGTATGCAAATAAACTAGATATATATATTCGTTAACTTCAACTGGATGTGTACCTGTGTGCGTCAACGTCTCCGTCGGCCAAGGCGCAATCCCGGGCGGTTGCCTTCTTCACATCTGCGGCAACCCCCCACCAACGGAACATAACTCCACCCATAGCGATCTTACAGTAAACAAACTTCGAAAGGCTTGTTAAAACTACCGAGAAGTTCGCCATCAGCATCTCAGTGAACAGCGCTCAACAACGCCAGTAAAAGCGATTTCAAGCCTCGTCGCGTCATCGGACGGATCCTTCCCATCTCGTGAAAGCCTCCGTAACCACATCCGTGGAGTTGTTCGCGATGAAGTGGTGCGAATTCTAGGGACGATCGTACTATCGCTCGTGAATCCCGCGCGCCACCAACTCAGGTCGCTCCGCTGAGTATCCGCTCCCTCATTCAGGAAGAAGCTGTCGCCGCCTTGGGAGTCAGGACCTGCCCCACCTACGGCCCCTCACAAGAACAAACCAACGTATGCAGACGTTGCTGCACGAACAGCACCTGCAGTGACGCCACCGTACGCTCCACCTTTGCTTCCACCCCGAATGAACAACCAGCTGGGATACAGGAGAACAAGGGACGGACGCCCCATTTGCTTGAGCTGTGGCATCGCTGGACTCATCGCCCGATATTGCCGTCGTATTTCTCAAGCACACAATCTTCGAGACGCAACCTATTCCAGGTATTCAGAGCGGTACCACGACCGCTACTCTTAGACGCACGCAGGGCGTCATGGCAGTTACAGGACCTCATCCCCTGCACCCGACAACAGAGACCGAGTCGGATGAACAGCCGCTCCCCATCACCGCGCCATTGGTTTCGATCACCAGTGATCACTCGTAGCAGCAACTTCACGCACGGGGAAACTACTAATTGTAACTTATGAGGCAAGAGTTGCAGCGACATCGTATTCCGAAGGCTGTCATAACCCGCGAAACATGATTGATGTTATTGTCGAAGGTGTACCGGTCAAGGCATTAATAGACACAGGAGCTGCAGTATCAGTAATACGGTCTGATCTTTGTAAACGCCTCATGAAAGTGACAACACGTTTTTCCGGGTATGCGCTTCTTACGGTTCGTAAGCTGAATTTATTACCGACAGCTAAATGTACTGCGCGTATTCACATTAATCAATTAACTCCTGTAATTGAATTGGTCGTGCTTTAGGTTTGTTCTCATGAACTTATACTTGGATGGGATTTCTTGACTTTCTGAGACGCGTGTTTGTTGTTCCAATGCCGAGGTTGAGTTATCTGAAGTAGGTGTTCCGAATGTTTGTCAGCCCCCTCCAGATGAAAAGCCCGTTTTTTTTGTTCTTTTTTTTCAAAACATATTACTATGTTTTCGCTCTCATCTGTCATTTCGAGCGTAAAATCTCCCCACTGTGTCGATTTTACAGCTCTAATCGGTCCACCGAAACAAATTTTATTAAAAGTGGTATCGTGGTGCCGTATTGTATAACTACGTGCATAGACGGGTTAGCTTCACTTGTTGGTACTAATCCTTGTTTTACACATGCGTTCCTCCACAAGGTTCTACAGTGGTAAAAGTGTCAGTATATGACAAGTTTGAGCTCACATCACTCGAGACGCACAACACTTGCCGTACTGAAATTGAGTACTATTCTATTCTCCTGATCGATACCTCGACCCTATTTTTGTCGACACGCTTGATGAAAAAGTTGAGACGTCACAGACAAACGCCTATCGGCCATACTCAGACGCCACAAACAATGCTTCGATGTTAACCCGTCTTCACATGGTCGCATGACTTCCACGGAGCATAACATAGATGTTCGTGACACCATTACACTCTAAAAAAGTCCGTTCGTCTACTTTCTCGTACAACACTTGGACAGCCAATCACCGCAGCTTATGGAGGCAGCTCAGCGAATGACGATGCCGGAACATGTGTTTAGATAAAAAAACGCAGTCTCAGTTGTGACATTAAGCAATGCAAAACGACACGCTTGCATTGCTTAATGTCACAACTCAGAGTGCGTTTTTGAGTCTAAACATATGTATCGGCATCGTCATTCGCTGAACTGCCTCCGTAAGTTGCGGTGATTGGTTCTCCAAGTGTTGTGCGGGAAAGCAGACGCACGGGCTTTTCTTAGAGTGCTCTCTACGACAATGATCCTCCCGGGTGTTTTTAGCCGAGAGGGAGTTAATAGATTAGCAGGTCAATCAAATGCTTGAGCAAGGCGTCATACGTTTCTCTTGCAGTTCATTAACTTCAACAGTTGTCCTAGTGAAAAAGGAAGACAGCACAGCCCGGTTATGCATCGACTACCATCATCTCAATAAGGTAACTAAGAAAGATGTGTATCCAATGCCACGAACTGGTGATGTATTCGGCTGCCTTCAGTGTTCGTACTTTTTTCCTCTCTTCACCTTCGGTCTGGTTACTTGCAGGTTCTCATGGCCGAATCTGTCAAAGCTAAAACCGCATTTTCCACTCCAGACGGATTATTCGAGTATAACGTCGTGCCTTTTGGATTATGTAATGCCCCCGCTACATTAGAGCGGATGATGGGCAACGTGCTTTGTTGTCTGAAGTGGAAAGTTTTTGTATGTTACCTGGACGGTGTTGTCATCTTTTCTCAAACGTTTAAAGGACACTTGAAGCGACCTGATATCATTCTGTCTTCTCTCTTTAAAGCAGGAGTACAACTGAACACAAAGCTATGCCGCTTTGGGAACTGATCAATTCGAGTCCTTGGTCACATAATCTATAAAGAGGGAATCCGTCCCGAACCCGATAAAATCCAAGCCGTATTGCATTTGTAGCAAAATTTAAATCGGATGGATGCAAATGTTTCTTAGCTAGGGGATACAAGCTATCACCTGATGCAAAGGTATAGCAAATAGCATCTCTCAGTTCATACGTCTTATGACAGAAGAGATACGCTTGCTAGAAGTACTGTGGTCGTCTTCAAAATGATTAAAAAAGAAAAAAAAGAAACGGGCTGGAAAGGACGTTGCTGAGCAGAAGCGCCGGCCCACTAAATCTGTCGCATAAGAAAAGGGGGGTGGGGGCGGGGGGGGGGGGGGGTGAAAGTAAGAAGGAGAAACAGGGCAGAGAACGAGGTTGGAAACGAATGGAGAGTGACACTGGAAGGTCTGGTGGAGGTGGACCGGATGCCAAGGCACATGGCCTTAGACTGGAGTGGGGTTCTGTGGAGACGATGAATGCACACGCCTGTGCGGGTTTTCTGGTGAATATGGATATTCTCCTGGCGGGTAAGCCTTACCTGCAGTTTTCTTTAAATATCTCTTATCATGACATTCCCCAGGAATAACTTTACATGCGGCTCCTAAAATGAAGGAATGCCATTTCTTTTACTTCCAGTCAAGTTTGTTCACTCACTTTCTGCGTGCAAAATCGTAATTAAATGATCAAAGCAAGGACGGACTTACGGCTGCCGTTTGCATGGAAGGCTAGTCATCTTTAGTTTATTGTCCCCACAGAGCTGGTCATATGACCTTAAAATTCATATTCCGGTTATTTTAACTGCGGGAAGAGATACCATAATTTACCAGCAAACAGACCCTGTAATGTTATTTATACTGAAGCGGTAATACGGAGATCGACAAGGACATAGGTTTGGACTTTGAATTACACACCTACAAGAAGTTGAACTGTACATCCTCATCCGAGAACTCAAGCTGCCTTGGTTACTCTGAGGCAAACTGCTAGACTAGTAATTCCCATTTGGCGGTCTCGAATCCCATCCGAGCTGCCCGCAATCTGACAGAAAAACGATACCCTCATTTACCAGCAAACTGGCCCTGGACTGTTTTTTTAGATGAGTGGTAATACGGAGATCGCCGTGGACAGAGGTTTGAGCATTGTACACACCTAGAATGAGTTGTTATCTGCATTCTTACCCTAGTGCTAAAGCCGCCTTGGCGGCTTCGAGGCAAACCGCTAGACTACGGATCCCCAGTTGGCGGGTTCGAATACCCTGCGAGGTTCCCGGAATTTGACAAATAAGTACTTATTGCGGAGAAGGCGCAGTGTAACCGACATTTGTATTGCGCGTTAGAACCTCAGTCCTCCGCTTTTGCTTGCCAGATGACATTCGAGAGTTTGGCACGTAAAACCCAGAAGTTTGATTGTGATCTTTGCTCACAAATGCTTCGTTTGAATCACGCTCACTACTTAGAAAATTCCGGATAGCCGCCATTTTTCCCCGATATACCATCACAACGGCAGTGAGAAAAGCGTCATGCTAAAACTTGCTAAGCCGCTCGAGTCGCCCGTGATGAGGACGAATAATGTCCAAAAGCTTTGAATCGTGGATTCGTTTGCCCATGTCGCCCGATGAAGCGTGCGCAATGCGGAACACCCTGCGCAGGCGCTTTACTCTCGTGAGCGCTTCTATGGAACGTCTTCAAGATATCACTTGCGAACATTTAATTCGACAGGCGCTCGACTTATATTAGTTAAGATCTGACAGCGGTTTCAAGGACTCCGTGCCATTGGTGTGTGACTACACTATCAATTTGAACAAGAACAAAAGCGATGAAACAGTGACCGCGCAAAACGAAACGGACCTTTCGCAATGTGTGAAGGGTTCCCCCTCCATTGTTTGGCAACAAACTGGCACCTGGCATCAAACGTCGCACTCCAGTGAGGTAACAGGCCTTGGCTCCCGTCCGAGCTGCTCGTCTGTTTTTGAGTTCTCCGCCGTTTTTGGGTACTATACGCGTGGACGTTTTCAGGGAGTGTGGGTATAATTCACAGATTTGTAAAAGCTATGTTGTTCTGGAATTATAATATTTTCAGATACAATGTTCTTACCCAAAACCAGGAGTGTTTTGGGGCCATTTCTAGGTTCGGACCTTCGCGTTTCAGTCCCCCGTGATATGAAGTGCAGTGGCGCATGCCACTGCTAAATGTTTGCTAAATTTCGCAAGCACCGGGGTACATGCTTGAAAGCGTAGTTAAATGCTCTGGACGTGTCGGCGTCTGCCGCAGTAACTGTTCTAAAGCGTAAACCTAAAACAAATGTAACTTTGTGTGTGCGTGTATCACCTCTTGCTTTGTTTTATTTTGCGCTTGCAGAGCGTGCAACGCGTGTACCTACATTCCCAGGATTCTTCTTGGTACTTGGGTAATTGACCTATTGTTCTGTTGTTTTATTTTCTATTGTTTCAGGATTTTTCTGTTTTAAAGGGCTACCGAGCTCCCCAAAATAATTTTTTTCTAAGTGTCGGTTAGGATTTGTACGAGGGTCGCTACCAAAATATTTGGGATGTGGCAAATAAAAAAAACTTTAGGCAGAAATAATTTGTGGCGCCAGGAAGCATCGACCTGTTACCAACAAAACAAGTCCTCTAACGGTTATTAAAACTGTTCCTATAGTGTTAGCTGTGGACGTTGACAGATTATTACACGTATATACCTTCGTTCGACTTTGGCCATGAAGGTCAAGAGACGAACTTTTAAAGCGATGCAGCTTTGCAATTTCAGAAGGGGTTTAGAAAAGTTGGATTACTGGAACGGTTGTGTTTTGTTTATGGGGACATAGCACTGCAAGATGCAACAGCATGTTTGTTGGTTCGGTGCATTTAAGCGTGACCACATCCCTACGAAAGACGAAAAACTCAATGGAAGGCCATCAACGGCCATTCCTGAAGAAAACCTCGCTCTTGTGGATATACTTTTAGACAGAACCCTCCGTCGAGTTAAAGTGCTATTGAGGAGTCTTTGAAGATTAGTTCGCCAAGTGTTTGGACGACTCTTCAGAAGAACCTTCGTCTGAGGAAAATGGACTCTCGCAGGGTGCCGCACAATTTGACGAAAGCTCAAAAGCAGGCGCTGGTGGAATGTTACAATAAGGTGCTGCAGAAATTCCGAATGTGTGACTCTAGAATTTTAGCCAACACGTTAAAGGGCAACATAAATTGTCCCTGGCGTATGATTCTAAAGCGAAATGCTAGTCATTTGTTTCGGTCTTCCCTGGTGAGATATTGAGATAAAGGAGTGTTGGAAAAAAAAATGGAGGCAAATTTCGTTTCAGCCACTGAATACGTTTCTAAGGTTGTTCTCGAAAACTAAAGTACAGTTACTGCACAACGATACATCACGGTTTGCCTACTAGCAGCCCTAGAGAAAATTAGTAGGGGCGACAAAGATCTGACATGAGGGAAATCCTGCTGCACCACGAAAGCTAATAAGCGCACTCTTCCGATATGAAACTCAACTTCCTGGAAGACAGTCCAGTGGAATTGATCACCCATCCGCTCTACAATTAAGACATTACATTGTGCGACTCATTTGTGCTGTCGACAGAGAAGAACAAAACTTCGCGGACAGTGATTTGCTACCCCTGAAAATGCTGTGACAGCCTAACAAGTGCATTCTAAAACAGCGTATGATTCCTTGTAGCGGCAGGGCTTCCGGCATTTTGGTTACTCCCTTCTGTGAAATGTCAAGAAGAATACCTAAGAAAATGTGTAATGGGTGGGTTAAAAATACATTCAATCAGTGACGAGTGCCTCACAACGTTCGGACGTCGATCCTAAAATACAAGAAGGTTTAAGAATCGCGCCCATGAGCCTCGTAACATACAAATTTTAGCCAATTTTGTTTTTGGAAAATTTTATTTTGTGACTATACTGTCGCATTCAGGCAACTACAAATTATTTTTGGGAGTTCACTGTCCCTTTGAGACTGAAGGAATCACACTTATTTAGGTTTCTTTGAACCTTTTGGCTTGCGACTATTATAAAATGGTAAACATCTTTCCCGATGAGCCAACAGCATGCTGTGGGAAGATGGTTAGTTGGACGAGTTGGTAATGATTGGACAGGGTTAAAATTGCGCACAAATAGAAAGGAACAGAGGAGAGAGAAGAGAAAAGCGCCAACTCACAACTCGATGTATTGAAGGAAGAAAAAAGAAGAAGAACAACCCGCAGCATCAGCTCGGGCCGGGGCCACACTGGCACGGGGTCACCCGTGCATGCGGAGGGCACACATCATCAACCACACTCATAGGCTCACACGATTGCAGAAAGGAGCTTTCGTTGTCGGTTAATGCCACAGAAGGTTGGCTGACACAACATTCGCCTAGGCGGAGTATACTAAAAAGCTTTACAATTTTCCCTAGTGAGTTTTTCGTGGAATCTGCCAATTATCGGTTTTTTGAAAATATGGTGTACACTTACACGCTTGACAATGCAGGGGTGGGTGACCCCTCACCGTGGAATTTAGAGAAAGATTGTGTTCCTTTAACCGGTCATTAACACACCATCCTGTTTGCCCTACGTAGGATCTATCACATGAAAGGGGGATGTTATAAATCATGCTGGTTGAACAGGGCACATAGGGTGGACGTGTTTTGTGTTGCACCTGTGTTTTGTAATATTTTATAATTTTACTTGAACGTTAGAACAAAATCGACCCATTTTTTGGGGGGGGGCTGACATCACTAAGGGGACTCCGCACCTACTGGCTACCTGCTTTAGGTTGTCGAAAATTATGTGTATATATGAAACCACCACCACTCTTTTTTGTCAATAACACGTGCAGCGTTTTCACATCCTGTTACTTTTTCTTTTTATTAGTGATCCTACCACCCCAGTTAGCACCTGAGTTGGAAACCCAGACGATGTAAGCCTTTCAATTTCAGAATTAAAACTGCCTTTGATGGTTTGGAAACATGACTTCTTTAAGGCTGAAGTTAGGCAGGGAAGAGCTATGCCTTTTTTTACGACTTTTTAGTGCGAGGACGTATAGTGTAGTAAACCTTTTTATAGAACGGCGTGAAAATGACCAGCGCAGGTGGTTTGTTTGCAAAAATAGGGAAAGGTCTAGAAATCGCTTCACACCTTCCTTAGTAGCTATATGAGTAGAAATAAGTCATGAGCCGCAGTTGTGGAATATGTCCATGATGCTACTAATTAAATTATTCTCCAATGTCTTTTCGAACACGATTAGGGAATCATCTACATACCTAAACCCGTGAAGACTCGAATAGACGCTATGGCTGTCTGAATGGCACGGTCGACTCTCGCAAGACAAATATCGCTTAGGACCGGTGCAACAGATGAGTCTATACACACTTACGACTTTTGCAGAAAAAAAAATCCCGTTTTGCCATCCAAAGAATGTGTAAGTAAGATAGAAATGTAGCAGCTCAAGAAAACTTTCTATGGGTACACCACTTGAGCTCCTGAACGAGAGCTCACCATGGGACTCAATGCATGACCTGACAGAGGCGAGTATAGATGTTCATGGGAAAGCGAGTAAAAGGTCTTGAACGTTCACACTGAAAACCGACGGCTTCCGAATTGCAGACTCTAAAGGGATCCGCAATCTTCACACCAGAAAGGTGCTTTTGAAGATAGGGCGACATCTGCCGTTACCACGACCAGCTTTCGGTGACATATACTTGCCTCTTTCAAGTCATGCATTGAGTCCCATGGTGAGCTCTCCTGCCGGAACTCAAGTGGTGTACCCATAGAAAGTTTTCTTGAGCTGTTACATTTCTATCTTACTTCAGCATTCATTAAATGGGAAAATGGATTTTTGTTTTCAATTGGGAGTGTGTATAGGCCCATGTGTTTCACCGGTCCTAAGCGATATTTTTTCTTGGGGGGGGGGGGGGGTGATGTTGACCGTGACATTAAGACAGCCATAGCGTCTATGCAGCAATACGT
>JAZHYW010068123.1:0-127122 GCA_037355805.1 Ixodes ricinus
ACCCGCTGACAAACTCGTCCGCCAGTGCCCCCGATGTCAACCGCCATACCCGCAATCCTTCGACACCCGCTAATAAACTCGTCCGCCAGTGCCCCCAGTGTCAACTGCTATTCCCGCAATTTTTCCACACCCGCTGACAAACTCGTCCGCCACGTTCCCGGTGTCAACTGCTATTCCCGCAATTCCTCCAATACCCTTTGACAAACCCGTAAGCCAGCGCTCCCGATGTCAAATGCCATTTTCGCAATCTTTCCGACACTCGCGCATAAAAACCCATCTGCTCCCCGTACCTCTACGAGCTATTTCTTGCTCAAAACTTCACCCCTAGTCACGACACCCTGCTCTCTCATGCAGCGTCCTGAAACTGCTACGACACCCGACCTGGGAGTCCGCGATCTGTCCTGTCAACTCGCAGCCGTGCTCCAACGTGTCCTCGGCAGGCGAAGGTGGGATATGTACGCACCCGGGTCATGTAGGGAATCGTAAACTGATTTCCCATCCGGGTTTCCTGATTATAATAACGACGCGACGTTCAACCGCGGTCGGGGCACAGACGTAGACGCGGCATTCCCAACACTCGCGAAAGCGTCTCGAACATAGGCATCATGGCGCGCACGAGCTCTCCAACGTCTTCCACGTCCGCTCAGTAGCTGGAGTCCCAGGCTCCGACAGCGTTCGAGAGCCCACGACACGTCCGGCGGCGTCCGACCTCCCTGAGCCTCGATAGGGCATAGCGTCCCTATTTGCAGCCACGCTTGACCTCGTATCGACGGGCAACGTTGGTTCTCACGATAACGAGCGCTCAGCGAGTTATGTGCGCCATTCCCCCAAAATGGTCGAGGACTGCGTCGAGAGTGACCTCCAAGAAAAGACCGAAACCACGCGGACCAGCTGTTCGGGCCCCATGTTCGAGCGCCAGATAATGTGGGTGTCCACTTTAGCCACCGGACCGATCAGGCACCGCCTCGACCGCAGTCCGCCTAGACGGCAGCCTGCGATTAACATATGCTAAAACTGTGCAAATTGTGAAAAAAATGTAAAGCCTACATGAAATCAAACTAAAATAAACAACAGACACAATATATCAAGCAGTTTTATCGCGCGGCTGCATGACCACTTGACGCAGCTTCCACACGGGATAAAGGGCTAGGACGGAGGTCGGCCGTGGATAAAGCAAGATCTCGTGTCCGGAGAGACGCGCTAAAGAAATTAAGGCTCCAATCCACGCTGTGAAGGTGGTTGGACAGCGAAGCTGTGGTACCACGTGCAACGATTGCCCACTGCACTATAGACCTTTTTTATGGCAAGCGTCACCAGGTGGTGCTGCAGTCTTTGAGGTGTCAGGGAACTTCCGGTTCATATAAAGAATGAACAAAGGCCACCTTGACACCGATGCTTGAAATGTGGACGAAACGTTCAAACACCAAATCTCCAGGTGAACGCCAAAAGAACGAAGGAGTGCGAGATCTGTTAAAATGTTTCGAGTATTCTTGTAAACCAACTTGCCTCCTCCAAGATGTAATATTGTACATCCAGAAGCCCTCGTTAAACCTCCAGCTTTGTTGTCCGTGTAGCATCTATGCTTTCTAGCACAGGAGACATAAGCAGAAATAGCAAAAGTGGCTATACAAATCATTGACGAAAGAAAAGTAAATGTACTGTACCAAAACTTTTTAATATATGAAATACTTCGTACGCTGCCATTGTCGCGGTAGCTTATGCAACCCCAATCTTTACCGAAAAACGCATGCGGGGTGCGCTACGTGTTTCGCATTGTTAGAGGGGCTAGTGACGTCACTCCACACTTCGTACTCTGCCGTTGCCGCGGCAGCTTATGCAACCGCAATCTTTACCGAGAAACGCATGCGGGGAGCGCTACGTGCTTATCATCGTTCGCGCGCGCCTTATAATCTATCACATTGTATTGACACTTGTTTTGTGGTTTTCTTAGTGAAACAAGTGTCAAAACCACACGATAAATAATCAGGCGTGCGCGAACAGTGATAAGGCGCGCGCGTAAGTCTTCTGTCGACGGACACGAAAAAATCCCACCTACGAGTCATATACACCTTCGATGTAATAAAATTCAGATTCGCTCCCCGCCAGCAAACCTAGAAACCTCTTTATTCACCCTCGGGAAAAGCAACAAAAAAAAACGATCCGACCGAAGCCAAAAAAATAAAAAAGGCCGAGTGATCGACAGGTCCTTATTTTGCCGATCGTTAAGGCGGCGGCAGTCATTTCGGAGTAGCGCCCACCGCGAAAAAAGCCACGCGGCACGAGGGCAACAGCGAGAAAGAAGCCGGAGAGTGGGTCGGGCGTACGGCAAAAAGCTTTATTAGGGGCAATTAGAGCCGTTGGGCCCGGCAAATCGGCAGGAACCTCGGGGATTTCCTTCGCTTCCTCGGAACTTCCTAACAATGTGGGGATGGCGTCTTCTTTTTTCTTCCTTCACGTCGCCCTCGCCCCCCCCCCCTCCCCCGCCCCCATTCTTCTTTCGTCCCTTCGTCCTGCTGAACGTTGGTTGCCTCAACGTCCAGTTAGTGGAGTGAGCGACGTCACCGAGGTCGGGGTTCCCTGCCTCCGGTCACGTTTCGGGAAAGAGCTGGTTGCACCGGTGGGTCTCCCTCCTTGTCGCACCACGGAGTCAAGCCAGCACACTAAAAAAAAACGCTTTCTTTTTTTGTGTGTGTGAACATTAGTAAGCGTTCGGGCGTTAATGTTCTTTCTCGGCATACTGGTGAAACCGGCGTTTGCAAGTCCGGCCTCCGGGCGCGCCATCTTGCGCCGAATCAACGCTGTAAGAGTGTAGTAAGGGCGTATTCGGTGAACGCCATATTTGAGTGCGCTGTTCACAGCGCATGCTCGGAACGAGCTCACATTTATAGGCTGGTTGAAACCGCCAATCTTCATGGTATGGAATGCCCGCTGCAAAAGAACAGTGGAAGTTCGTTGTCAGCGCCAGCGCAGCAGCCGGGGACTCCGCTGTGACCGTCAGCAAATACTCGCTACCAGCGCCGAGATGTTACGGTTGGCGCACTCTAATGGTTTCTATTCATGACATCACAATCGTGGTTTGCCTCGCCGTGATTGGCTGGATTGGCGTCTAACTCACTGTGATTTGCAGGATTCGCCTCGCCGTGAACCGGCGATTGGGCAGGCATTATTAGTACGCTTTGGCCAATCGCGAACTTCGGCTAATAGAAAGAGCGCTGATGCTGCTTCGAACGCAACTGCAGTCAATGACAGGGCTAGAACGGCAAAGAGGAGCTTCAGTTGTCCCGTCTGTCCCGTCTCCTACGCGAGTTTCCTACCTTCAACAATTAATCTGCGTCTCGCGCGTGCTGGAGGAAGGGCGTTCGAAAGGGCCGTTTTTTCTCTGTCGTGACTATAGGGTGTTTAACACGACACCAAGTCGCAATTTTGTTGTTAGAGTGAGTAAGTGGTAATCTTTTTTTTTTTATGGGAAAGCAAGAAAGGTGCGATGAGACTAATAAGCTTTCATGCACTTCTGATACCATAGTGCAGTGGTTCTCAGCCATCGATGCCTCGGGGACCCCTTGTGGATCGGCGGAGATGATGGAGGACCCCGTTCGTGGTGAGGGGAGGGAAAAGTATAGCTTAAATATAATAATGATTTAATAAATGAATACAACTAAGGGCTAGAATGAAGTAGACCTCTGTTATTGACATACACACGACGCCCGAAAACTGAAACATTTCTTTTCGACCTTATAAAGGACAACTTTTATTGCCGGGCTTGACTGATGAGGCCGGCCCTCGTGGACCCCTAGAATGCCTTCGCGGACCGCAAAGGATCCGCGGACCCCCATTTGAGAACCACTGCCATAGTGCAACGCGAACCTTCGCAATACTGACTTTCTCAGCATACGCCAGACAACTCTTAACAACAAAATGGTGGACGAAATTACGTCAGTGAAATCAATCTATAGCGTGTGTATATAATCGTCTGATAGTCAGAATTCAAAATTCTAAGGGAAGAGAAGAAACAAAAACTATAAAAAAATAGCTTCTCTCCTACCCTTTCACTCCAGGTATAACATGTTTCGAGCCAATTATATTCGTTCAAAATTGAACTTAATAATTCCATTAAAAAAAGCCAAGAGTTAATCATTTCACAATTGAACTTAATACGGAGATGAGAAGCCTCCAATGCTTGCACTGTGACGTGCAGAAAGATAGCGGCTTCCTGTTGCAGGTTGCGACGTTCCTTGGGCTCTGTAGCCAGAAGGAAGAGTTCCATCCGCTGCTTGGATTTTTCCCAATTCTCTGCCGCGTGCTCTCCTAGCCGCAGCGGTTCTGGTGGCGGAAGATCAGTCATGGTGCGTGGAGACTGAAGATCCCTTCTGACACCATGTCTGTGAGTACTCGTGATGAGTACGCCACCACTTTCCACCTACTCTGGACGTCCGCGCGTATCCACCCGTAATGAACTTAATACTTTCATTAAAGAAAAGTATAATAGTTAATATACCAGTTTTCAAAATCCCATCCAACGACAATGGAAGTCGCGATTCCCTGCGCACGAAGCACGTGGTTGACTCCGAGCGTTTGCGTAGACGCTGACGCCGCACACGTTTTCGATTCAAGCCGGCTCGAGTTGGCGCCGAACGTTGGCTCGACCCTCCTGTCCGATACATGGTGACATTGCCTGCCCAAACAATGGCGGATTCGGGTTGTTGGCGCACCAGCCACCAGACGGCGCGCTCTTTCGAAAGGGGTCTGTCCTTGCTAAGGCGATCCCACCAGTGATTTCCCTACACACCCCTAGGGGGCTCTACACCCCCTCCCCTCGCCTTGTTTTTCTAAAGGCACCCCTTAATTCGCAACGACTCCTCTATTCTCAATGCCCCCCCCCCCCCCTAAATTTAATTCCTTGGGAAACCCCTGGATCCCACGGTTTCCATACTGGCGCCCAAACGAGGCATTTTCCATCCACGGTGGCGAGACGAGCTTTTGGAACATGGCTTGTTCTTACCAACGGAGCCCTAATTCCCAGGGAGTTTTCTCGAATCATTGTTTGGCGCATATTCTCCGGCGGCGGGCCGCCAGCCTCCTATCTGTTTTTAAACGCTTGTGGCCGTTTTCTGAGCTAACCGTGAAAGCCGGATAATAGCTTCGTAAAACTCGCTGTGCACCCGTCATATTTTTATTTTTTATTATTATTAAGACAATATGCACACACACAAGTTCACCTTCGCATCTCGTAATTGCGACGTTCAGACGCTATTCATGGTACATACCACACCATTTTCAATTTTCATTGGCGCCGTCTCTACGAGTTAATTATATATAACCATTTATATGTTGTACCGCGGTCACGTGTATGTATTTGTATCGATGACTCCGGCGAAATCTACGGCACCTAGCGGCTAGAACAGAAAGCTGCGGCGCCAGGTTCCTTCGCCAGCCTTCTCGAGCGAATCAGATATTCACAGCGCCTGGCGGTCTAAAGATGAAGTCGCGGAAGTAGGTTCAGAAACACGGTGAAAATCGTCTGTACCTTTCTACTAAAATCCTGAATTGAGGAGCGGCTGTGTACTTATAAATAAATATTAAATGAACAAATAAACGCACTGTGTCCATGCTGTGTCAACTATAGTCCACGAGAACGCGCGTGAAACATTTGAGTTGCTGGAGCAATGATTTTTAATGAATGGATGAATTCCTGTCGAGAAAATTTCTGACAAAGAAGTTTTAAGGGACGAACAAATTTAGATCTAATAAATTTATTTTCTAATTAATTTTACTTTGTTCTAGGCGCACACACGTTGTAATTACTAGAAACATAGCGATAGGTCCTTTTGCTCAAAACTGCATCGCAGCAAAAAGAAAAAAACGTTAGTTGTTTTTTTAGGCAATTTCTGGATCGGAGTGTTCGCTAGTAAACAACCACCTCTTGCAGTCAGCCCGCGTGACAGCCCCACCCCAGCGCAGCAGAGCGTTTTCTCTATTCCAAGATGAGGCAACCCTGGTCCCGGCTAGTAGCTACAATGCGCGAAACCTGAAGGGGGCCGGCGAGCAACGAGGTCCTGAAATGCCCCGTCCGAGCTGGGCGTTGATGAGCGCGCCCCGTGGCCCTCGCCGAGCGGAAACATCCCTTCGTCGACAACGTTCGCTCGTTTGTCGGTTGCAAATTGTCCTCCGGTCTCGCCTCTCGACGGACCGCAGAGAACGTTACGAGCCGCCCCAGCCAATCCTAGTGCCGTGTGAGTGTCACGTGACCTTGTGGAGCGGCGCAGAGGCGCACCAGGCGCTTGTTCACGCGATTCGTTCACATAACTGGATTGGCCGCGGGATGGCTTGTGCACTCCGTTTGCCATTGCAACGTGACATTGCGGCCAAAGCTTTGCGCCCATAAATTGAGGGAGAGGAGGAGGCGAGAGGGAACGTCAGAACGCCGATTTCTGATTGGAAGGATTAGGGGTAGAGCTAAAGCTAGTAGCCCTTGTCTCACTGCAACTCGTGCAACGCGTTCGAATGCGAGAACCAAACACCGGTCGCCGGCGTTCCGAGTATACTAACGCGTTCCACGAGTTGCAGTGGAGATGAAGGCAGCCATAGCTTTAGCTCTACCCACTAATCCTTCCAATCAGAGATCGGCGTTCTGACATTCCCCCTCGCCTCCTCCCCAACTTCTCGGTGCACAAACGGAAGCCTCGCTTCGAGACCTTTGTATACAGTCACGAGCAGAAGGAAAACGGCCTTCAGCACGCATTGTTCTCCGCCAGGGCTGCGCGTGCACGATCGAGGCTCGCGAGACACCGAAGCACGACCGAAGGTAAAAAGCTAGAGGCGTCTGAAAGACCACCCTGCCGTTCTCATCCTGTCAGTGAGTGACCGCATTGCACGAGCGCTCGTTCTGCGGAAGAACGTTTCGAGAAGCAGCGATCTCGTTCTCTCGCGCTTTTTCGGCCGCAAAACATATTTGGCCGCAATCTCGGCTCGAGGATTATAACAGGCCATACGGGTACAAACTGAGGGAGAGGGAGAGAAGAGGAGACGAAAGCCGAGTTCTGGTTCGAAGAATTAGTGGGTATCTAATTGCCTTTGTCTCTGCGTACGCTTGAAACAACGAACGACGGCGCCCGGAGTTGGGCGTTCGTGATCGAAAGCGTTCGAACAGCTAGCTTGGCGTCTGCCCGCTAACCATTGAAACCAGAGCTCGATGTTCCCACCTCCCCTCCTCCTCTCCCTCAGTTTCCCACCGTATAACGTCTGCTGCGGTCCATCCTAAGGTGGAGCGGAGTATAAGCGGCTCCATTTTCGGCGGCTGCGGCCCCCACGTCCCGTCGTTTTCGCGCTGTCGGACGTTTGTTCTCCACCTAATGCGCGTCCTTAACCCGAAGAGCTGGGGCGACTCGCGCGCTCCACTTCGTGCGGGGAGAAGCACCCGGAGGCCTGAGCGGCGAATTCCTGCGTCTTGGTCCCTCTTTTTCCGAAACGAGGCCCCGAGATGGAAAAGGCGCCGTCCTCGACCGCCATTCCGGGCTTATCCTAATGGCCCGGGTGGGAAACCAGCGGCTCCGAGGGCCTCGTTCGTCGTCGGAGACGCGGCAGTTCTCGTTGGCGACGAGTGTAGCGCCGAAATGAACCAATCACGCTCGGCTTTCTTCTTGTCTTCGCCTCGATTGCCTCCCAGTATACAGTCGTCGGTTCCGAATCCCAACTTGGTCGTCCGTTCGCAACGTCCACTCGTATCTTTGTTCGCACGCGCGAATGTGCCGCTCGGTGCGCCGTCCACAATTTTGAGAAACCCGCCGGTTCGGAAGCTACGAAAATCTGCGAGCACGCGTGCTCAAACAATATCATCTAATATAGACGAGGCCTGCTCATGACGTCATCGTTCGTGAATCCCCGACCTGCCCTGAGCGGCAAACACGCTGAAGCTCGATGGGCGTCCTCCGCAAAGTGGTAGTACGGTGCCACGAACGCGTCCCTGACTGGTGTGTTGACAGTCCTATCCTGCACATACATCAAAAGAGGTCCCGAAATAGCAACAAATGACGTCACAGAAACCGAAGCTTCATGCTGTCGGATGTCGCGATCCTGGCGGTTGGTGGTGGAGAAATTCAGTTTCCCCGCAAGATTTAGCCGCAAAATTGACGCCACGTGACCTATGCAGAAGTTGTGAAGTTTCGTCGCTACATTTAGCGGGCAAAATGATGTTACCTTTACGTCACGTGACCTCTGCACAAATTCAGTTTCCCCGCTAAATTTAACGTAAAAATTGACGTACGTGACATGATGTCACGAGACATCCTATACGCAAATTGGGTTTCCCGCTAGATTTAGCAGGAAAAATGACGTCACGTGACGTACACATAAATTCAGTTTACCCGCTACCCGTCGTTTCCCATACTCTGTGTACACGGGCCGACCGGACGGGGAAACTTAATAGGGAGTTTTCGTAGACAGCGTTTCCCCTTCCTCTAAGCCCTCCGCAACGAAGAAGCCGCTACTGCGCCTGCGCGCCCATGGCCTTGACTGTAGAGTTCTGGGTATCGTAGCGCGTTCCGGAGTGCGTTGCGGGAAGGCGATAACCATCTACGAAAACTCCCTATTAGGGAGTTTTCGTAGACCGCGCATCACCCTACGCTAAGGCCTCCTCGACGAACAAGCCGCTACTGCGCCTGCGCGGCGATGGCCTTGACTGTATAGTTCCGGGTATTGTAGCGGGATGTGGCGATTGTTGCGGGACGGCAAAAATGATCTACGAAAACTCCCTAATGAGTAAATGATGGGGTGGGGAGGGGTCAATGGGGTGGAAAGGAGTGGGTGGAGTCAAGGGAGTGGAGGGAGTAGAGAGTCCAGGAGGCAGAGCTCGAGAAGAAACGGGGTTACTTGAGCTAAACCAAGAACGTTTCACGTAGCAACACAATTTGGGATACTTTTTTTTTGTTTTACCCGAAACAAACTGTAGTCAGTGCCAGTTTAATTAACGCCTTGCGCGGCTTATAAGGCTCTTGCTTCGTGATCGGTTGTTTCGCGTTCATATCGGCTAATGCCGCAGTCTGATTGGATCCGGAGCGATAATGAGATATGCCCGCGAGTCTCCACGCCCTGCGCTTCTCAAGTTGTCGGGGACTCGAAGAACCGCAGTCCCACTGCGTCATATACGTCACACAAAAGGCAGCACTGTGTCCTCTGCGAACACGACGGCCAAATTGTCTGCGGACGACTTTCGAACATGCAGACGCGTGCCTCGAAGGCGTCTCTGCGGACAGTTTTTACACGACCAATGTTACCATCACGCGAGCAAGAAGCACGCCTCAGACAGCATGTCTGCAGACCGTCTATTGTACGATGCATAAGCAGAAGGCGGCTTAACACGCGCACAACACCTGCGGCCGCCTTCCCGCCTAAAAATCCAACTAATAAGGGAATTGCGAAACAATGGAACGAAATGGTACGACGTCGTTCTTCGATTCTTTTTCTCGCGGAACTAGTCCTTTCTTATTTTTCTCCTCGATCTCTTTTCATCGTCATCCCTCCGACCTCTCGGCTCAAGTTGCCCGCACTCGGCACGCACGCAGTCGGTCTTCCCCCGTGTATATTCCGGGGTCGGGAAGCCGGTACGTTTGTGTTCCATAATTCCTATACTTCGTGTCACCTTCCGATGGACCTCGGTGGACGCTACGAGCCACCCCGGGAGCCAATCCAAAGCCACGCGAGCGTCACGTGATCTTTAGAAGAGGCGCGCGGGTGCCATCCATCGCAGTCGATCGAGCATTGAGTGCTTATCACGTGGCGATGCTTATCACGTGGCTCGGATCGAAGGGTGACGTGACCCTGCTTTGAATTGGAGGGTCACGTGACACCAACGCGCGCCATTGGCTCGGCTGCAGGATGGCTGGTGGCGTCCCCGGCGGTCCATCGTAATGTGGAACGGGGGATAGACGAAATTGTCGCCGCGGCTCTCGGCGCAAGTAAGCACCGTCGCGGCGGCTTTGAAACGGTGCGTCCGTGCGTGGAACCGAAGCCTAAGCCCGAGGGTCGTTATCGAAAATCGTTGCGCAACCGCCGCGCAGGAATTACAGGAGACTCCGAGTTCAAAGAAGGCATTCGGGGCCGCCGGGAGGATCCACCGTTATAGGTTCCAGTCGTCCTCTCTCCAAGACCCCGAGTGAATAGCGTTCTTTTCGCGAACGCCTAAGGTTCGAGTACGGTGTTCCGACGGGGAAAGGCGCTCGTGTAATGCTATAGAGTCCTTTCCAAAAAAGGGCACCGGGCCGGTTCCTATTTTGGTGTTCGTACGCATGGCGCGTGATTTGCTCGCTTTGCGAAACGACGAACTTGTGCGGGCTGGGCTGAGGAGATCGCAAGCTGTGGCTGGGGACTAATAGATATAGGAATAATGTATACTCCGTTCCCCCCTAAAAACGCTGCATTGAAAAAAAAATGTTGAGGGGTATATGTGGGACACGTTTTTGTTTCGTAATTTTGTTTTTACAGGAAGAAAAATATTTTCGCACAATATACCGTTAGACGCAATTTAAACTGAGGTCGCGGCCCGCCTTAAGCCCCGCCCACAAATCAGTTGCCCCGCCCACAAGTCAGTTGCCCCGCCCATTACTACTGGATTAGCTTGCCTGCTCGGCCGAATACGCTAACAAGCCTGGTGTCTCCCTTTCCCGGCATCCGGTGCGTCTCTTATGGTATCTGACACCGCCTGTTAAACGTGTACGAGCAGACGCGCGGCAGCGTCCGGTATCGTCTGCTATTTCACCACCGCCTATCCTCGTCTGCCATGCCTGTAGGACGCGGACATGAACGCTGCCCGTCGGCGTCCGTGTTCGCCTTCGTCCGTCTGCTATTCCGCCCCCGTCTAAAAGCTTTTACAACGCTCGCAAGATTCGACCATGAAAGCGGCGTTCTAGCGTTTTATTATGAGCCAACGACCGTCCAATACAAGCGTCTGTCACCTTCAGTCGATGTGCGGTAAAAAGCGACCGAGAGCACTAAAAAATGCCACAAAATAAATATGCAGTCGTTTCAACTTTTATGGTCTTGTTTTATTGTTCGCATGGCATCCGCGAGCAAGGTGAGAGAGCGTCATGACACACAATTAAAACGTGACCTAAAATTATTCGCATTGGCAGGCCAGGTGCACAGAAAAACGTGAGAACTACCGTCCCTTTCGAAGCGAAATGACGGGAGCATACCTGGACTAACTCGATAGGAGCCGAACGCCCGATTGCCTCCAGCCAAATTGCTCGTAAATTCTTACCTGTGTAGGTATCTTTTTCGGTATTGAAACCATGGTCGCAAAGTTGTCTTTAACACTCTCCAGATTAATGGGCACAGTACACAAACCAAGGTGTTTATTACCAACATGGCTTAAGTGTATACCATTCATTGTCCACTCTCATCTACAGGGTGTCACAAAAGAAAATTGTCTTTTTACCGCAAAATAACTAGGCATTGCAAACGCTCATTCTCCGCCCAAAGGGTAGAGCTAGAGGTCACAACCAGATGCCAAAGTTTCAGCCCGATCCGATAACTTTATCAAAAGTTATAAGTGATTTTCTGAAAATTTCAATGTGAAAGTGGAGCCTATTTTTGCCCGTTTTCGGTTTCTGGTGCCATAGAGCCCCATGTGTTCGAAAAACTCCGTCGGCCGCCTTTTTCCCATTGAAATTTTCAGGAAATAATTTATAACTTTTGATTAAGTTAACGGATCGGGCTGAAACTTTGGCATCTGGTTGTGACCTCTAGCGCTACCTTTGGGCGGAGAATGAGCGTTCGGCGATGCCTATAGTTTATTTTTGCGGTAAAAAAGACCGTGTAAATTTTCTTTTGTGACACCCTGTACATTACTGCTCATTGGTTCCGGGAACGACAACTAAAAGTAACCTTGAAAAACTACTAGTGCTCCAGAAAAAAGCGATCCGATTCTTCGAGTGTCTAAGTCATAACGATCACACATCTGCTTATTAAAAAAAATCGCTTGCTTACTATACATCAGTTAATTATGTTCAACCGTAACAAAAGTCATCTTTCATTACCTCAAAAACTAACACAGAGTCATTTCACACTCAGTTTCTCTTAAGAGAAACTCACTACAACTTAAGACGTGTAGGAATTTGCTATAGTTCATTACACATAACGAGCTATGGCGAACGAACATTAACGAGGCAGATTTTTCAACTTCTAAGCATGCATCCTCAAAATCTGGAAACGCGCTGAAGGAGTGAATTCAGATGAATTCAGAGTAAGAATAAGGGATTACATTTTGGAGCACTGAATAATATATTGCATAATAAAAGTGTACGCAACCTTTTTGTGTGTTTTTTTTATGATTGCCTTGTATCTGTTGTGCCGCCCTGCAACCTGTATCGGACACGGTGATCTTGTTCAGGTGATATTAAGTACCTTTTTGTCCCTGCCACCCGCACTTCAAAATGGCTAATAAATTAAATTAAATCAAATTAAATCACGACGGTTCCAAAACTCACAGAGCAGCGGAGCCGCTTTACGGGAACCAACATCATTGTTAAGCATCAACACGCGCCACGAGAGAAATGAAGCCGGATCGATCAAAATAGTGTATATGGGACGCTAGGCTTAGGCCAGTCCCGCTACGAAAACAAGCATCCGCAAAATGCTTCCGAAGACGCATGCACACAACAGTTGCTTGCTGCAAACTATGTCGGTCGATGAGATCTTCCTCTAAACATCTCTGTGAACTTAAAATGACCCGCACTAATAGAAATTGACGAGCTCAACGAGCTTCGCTCGGTCAGCACTCCGCGGACGCCGGCAGCCATGTTTGTGAACGTTTTAAACCAAAGCGGCAAAAGCAATCTCCGAGTATATTTGAAAACAATAATGTCTTTATCTTGATTAGTTGCATCTCAAAACATAAATATTAGTCGATTAAAATGCTATTGCGGCACGGAGATACAAATTTACAAGCAACCTTTCACACGTCAATCATCTCTCCAGCCAATGAGAGATGTAAGCACCAATAAAGCCGGAGTGAGGCTTAGCGGGCCGCGAACTCCACACTCTGCACCTAAATTCCGCCGAACGGCGTAAATATTGCTCGGGAAAAAAAAATTATTTTTTTGTAAATTATTGTTTGAATATACGTGTCCCTTTAGAACAATTTTTTTTTCTTGTTACAAGTGTCTCTTTGAGTTGAGACTACAGCCAAAGCTACAAGCCCGAGCTAGCCCGCGCTCCTAGCTTTCAGACGTTCCTTTGTATAACGCGAGCGTTCGTTCTAAGAAAAAACGTTTCAAAGCATCGACCTCGTGCTCGCGCTCGTAGCAAAAAAAAAAAAGAATTGTATGTATGTTTAGCCTGGAACTTGGTCTGCCTCAACGGGTGACAGAGTCTCCCAGCAGTAAATGAGCAATCGAAGCCAGTGCAGTACGACCTTGTAGCCTGGGGTCTTTAACGGGCACCACGCAGTAGTACACGACCGCACCCCGGTACGATGCTCATCCAGATCGAAATGGACAGGGTGGGGATTGAACCCGAATGATGCCTGCGGGTTCTGCCCAAGCCCAAGCGCTCGCAGCATTGGCTGCAGTCTCAGCTTAATTAAAGATGCCTGAGGAGGTTTCGAGATCACCTAAATATGGCGATAACTTGGCTTGGCCACCCCTGGTGTATACCTAAAACACAAAGCATGTTCACTCCCAGACGTGATTACTAATGAATCCATGCAGCGCCGCCTGGATGCGTCCGCGCCGTCGCTGCAGTAGATGCTAAGACGTACACGTCTGCCACTTGGCGCTTGGGGCGGGTCAGGGATCCACTAACAATGACGTCATGCGCAAGCCTTCTCTTCTAGTTGGTATTGACCAGCTAGATGACAAGGTGGATTTTGCTGGAGTCGCCAATATGGACGACTCTAGCAAAATCGACGCCGCAGTAGCGGCAACGTCGAGAAGCTTAGGAGAGGAGGTCGTTTCGTCTGCTATCGCTGCTTGGTTCTCGTAGGCAGCACAGAAACAAACATCGTTTCCAGTAATATGTTTTGTGCTTCCGCCGTGTCATCCCTACGCACTGACTAGAAGAAGGTTTCGTACCGTCGAAAAATCGCTTTGCTTTCATATGTAACGCCGATTTTACGTTGCACTGCAATAAATGTATGGTGTTCCGCGTGCTGAACGACGAAAACGACCTTCCGCTTTCGTCCGCCATTTTGCCTGACTAGCGCGCCCCTATAGTTCGCTGGAGTCGCGAATAGGATGACGTCACAACATGGCGTTCCGCTCCAAACAAACCATTGCTAGGGCCGTTGTTATGGACAAATGCATAGGGGCTCGACGTGAGGTTAGAAATTATCTGATAAAAAAGTAAATGATTTTTTGTGAGCATTGTGTCTTGTCAATGTCTAATCATGAAGACCTCTTCTATCGTCGCAGTACCACGAAGCGATGACAAAAGCCCGTAATAAAGTTTCGTAACCGGTTTTGCCTTGCTAGCAAACGACATAATGGCTTCGGGGGTTCGGTGGTTCTTTTTTAGGGAGTACACGACCGCGTTGAAGGAGGTTGGTGACGATCGACGAAACTTCTATCCTCGGGGTGAACTTTCTGCGGGATTTCGGAAGCGAAGACTGCCAGTGCACAGCTTTGATCGACGCTCGAGGTGCGCGAACGTGCGAACGTCTCACCGTGAAGGTCGCTCCCGCAATATTTGAGAGGGTGAAAACACTGTCAAGCCGAATGACGTACGGCGACGACGTGAAGTGTATCAAGGTCGAAGTGCAGGCCAGGACACGTTTCAAGGATTTCTGACAGCACAGTTGCTTCAGTGCACATCTGTGTGATCAAACGAACTGTCCGTAACAGATGTATATACAGGGTGTTTCTACGAAAGGTGGACAAATTCGATATTGCAAAAACTACGCGTCGCAACACATAAAGGCTTGTGCCGTTTTGGTCCTGGGCCAGGGGCCTATTTAAGATAATTATTAAAGTCCGGGATAATTAGAGTGTTAATTATTTTTGCGTAATTAACTTTTTTAATATTGTGTTTAAGGGCATGGTTTCAATTAGAAAATTGCTCAGCATCATCAAAAAACACTAAATCAATAAACTGCAGAACGATAGAAAGCACGCGAAGCATTTTACGGCTTTCTGAAAAACCGCACGAATTCGACGGGTTTTTAAGTTTCGGTTTGCAATCGGAGCGCATCTCGGCCCCGACGGCACCGCGCCCCGTAGAGAAATAGTGCAACCAACCTCTGCTGCGCTGTCCTCGCGCAACGCAGCAGAGGCTGGTTGCACAATTTCTCCACTGGGCGCGGTGCCGTCGGGGCCGAGATGCGCTCCGATTGCATACCGAAGCTTAAAACCGGCCGCAGCAGCGAGTGACGATGCGTCAGCGTGACAGCTGTCTGCGAGTGGACAAAACCACACTCGGCTCTTTATCTACTAAACTCGACATCTCGAGCATTCGACGTAAAATGTTCGTTAGTGAGCTAGGGCGAGACTGACTAGGCAAGGTCATTCTGGCCTCCTCATTTTTTACACTCGGGGTAAAAGTAAACTCGAATATTCTAGAGGCACGGAGGAGCGTTCATTCTCAGTCATGCACGCTTTGGGTTTTAAATCAAACTGAATAATCAGTGGGATTTTTTCTCGGTTTAATGATTACAAGGCAGGTACGCCCCAACTTATTGCTAGCCTGTCTGAAAAAAAAAGAAGTTTAGGGTGTCGAGCCGCTCATGCTAGTGTCAAAATAATTGCTCTTTCATTACAATGCATATGTCAAGTGCAAAATCGGAAAGAGTGCCCTACGCTGCATTTATATATATATTTTTAGACAGATTATTTTCTTACTGTATTTTTAGCAGATCTCTATGCGTGTGGTGATTTTGGTCAGGCAGTATCCCGTATTGCACGCAAATACAATTCGTTTTTTATAAACCTGATTAGTTTTCTTAGTCCTGCAATGTACCAAAGGTAATGATTGAAGACGAACACGTGTTAGTGAATAGATACGAATACATGAAAGGCATAAAACATCTAGGACGGGTGCGGAAGCAGGACTTCTTTCAGAAGTTCTTTTTCTGTCTCCGTCCTTTGTCCTCGTCTTCGATGTTTTATCCTTTCGTGTATTAATAACATGTTCCGAATAAAATCAAAATCAAAATCGTATCATTGTGCTAACGATTCATAACTGTTGCAGAAGGCATACTTAAGTCATTTCCGTGTTCGTTCGTCATGCATTTCGTCGTCTGCAACAGGCCTCTCGAGATGTCTCGGGGACCGGAAGTTGTCGTCGCAAATATTTCAGAAGCAGCCGATTCTCGGCAACCTTCTGTCGTGGTAAGCGTGAAATCCAGGCTTCCTTTATCAATTATTTTTAGACGTTAAAATTCCCCGTCGGTTCTTTGACGGATCGTTCTTTCGGAGCGAAATCCAGCCCCATGTATTCTTCCATAACAACGCCCCTAGCAACGGCTTGTTTGGTGCGGTGACGTCACACTTACGGTGTGGCGACAAAGTGACGTCATGGTGGCCGGGGTGTCCTGCTGTCGAATGCCGCGGTCCTAACGGTTGACCGTAAACAAATTCGGAAAAAAAGAAGTACAGAAAACGGGGGTGTCGCTGCGGCGTCCCAACTCGTGACTATCGAAGCTTCAGAGGACATTCAAGCTGGATAGTGAACCCCAGCAGGACGGGCGTTTGTCGCGTTCCCTCCGCCGCCGCCCTGCAGCACCAGGATTACGGCAGGGGACAGCGTGACTCTTCTACAAAGTCATCTGGAGGGAAACTGAAAGACCGCATCTGATGAGGACGCGCTGAACGTCGGGGACACGTCCCCGGTACCCTACATGTTTCCATCCCCACGCACCCCGTACAGCGTCTGCTTCACGACGCAGACGAGACCGTCGCGTAAACGCCGCTGAAAGTGCCCGCAACCACTATCAGCTAAAAGACAAGGCCTGTGCTTCTCCTCCTCGATACGTCATCAAAAGTTGGTCCACGCAGCGCAGGCTCGTCTTCTAGGTGGAAATGCCGCCACACGCGCAGGGGCAGTCTCCCGGCGCGGCCCCGACTCCGTGCGTGCGAGGGCAGACAGCGTGCCTCTGTCGGAGGAGGTTGAGTCCGCGGGCCCTCGCCGTTGCACCCCGACAGCGCGGCGTGAAGAACGAGCAAGGCCGCAGCGGGTCTATAGCCCCGCAGCTGTCCACATCCGGGCAAACTGGCGCCCAAACAAGGGGCCACGGTGCCCCCGAAACGGTCCGGAGCCCAAAACCCGCCACCGGCGCGGGCGCGTAAATCACCATTTGCCGGATCCGATGTGGATACGGGTTGGGAGAGTGGCCACTTTTTTTCTCGGGAGTTACGTCTAGGCCCAGTATAAATACGACGCGCCTTTTTTTCCCCTCCCTCTGTGTCCCTAAGTTACGCAGGTGGTCCAAACGACCCGTCTTTTTATTTTGCTTTCTGTTTTCCCGGAGAAGAAACAACGGCACGCGCCCTCGAACAATTCCCTTTTTTTCTTTTGTCTTTCTTTTTTCTTTTCTTTTTCTTTTTTGCTCGCGGTGGTTTGGATTTTTTTGTGTCCGATATGCTTTTATGACGACTGCGTGGATACAGTCGCCGGAGTCACCCCCACCGCGCGGCCCGGGCTGCCTTCCTTTCCGGGCTGAGACTATCATTCGGATTGTACGAATCCGCGTGCAGCTACGGAGGAGCAGCTGCGTGCTTGCATGCACCTCTTTCGATATTCCTTTCACTGGTGCTAAAGCCCGCTTGTTTCTTCGCTCGCGTTCGATAGTGTAGGCAAGTCGTGTTCTCCCCGAACGATGTTGTTGCATCGGAAGCTCGCACTGCCACTTCAAAACATGCTTCTTTTTTCTCTTTTTTTTTTTTACTTGCGCGTTTGAACATGTTTCGGAACTTCGTGAACGATTGGCAAAAAACTTCATAATATGATCTTTCTCGACCCAAGGCGTGAGGGTTGACGGCAGGCGAGCGGTACCTCCATAAACTAAAAGTGTTGTTGTTCTTCTTCTTTTTGGACGAACTGGTTATATTTAATATAAAAAGCAAAATAATGCATCTTATAAACTTTAGAGCCCAAAACAAAAGCCCTCATGGTTGTGCTCATGTTTCCTTCTAAAGTAAACAAAATGCCTACCTTGAATAAACTCTTTTTACAGCCCTGTAAGTTTCTCTTCTGCCAGACTGCCCCAGCACGACATCCACCCAAGCCCCTTCCACCGCACCTGGACAACACCTCCTGGACAGCTGCAAAGCCTGCACGTTACGTCACATGACGTCACGTCCGGGGTCCGGCACGGGCGCTGGTTGGATGCGAGTGCCGCGTCAGCATTCGCCGTGGGGCTCGTCTCCTATCATAGACCCACACGAACACTGACGCGGCACTCGCATCCAATCAGCACCCGTGCCAGACGTGACGTCATCTGACGTAACGCGCAGGCCTTGCAGCTCTCTAGGAGGTGTTGACCTGGAGCACCGCACCACGAAGTTCCGGTACACTGAAACTACGCGCCGAGAAACTGAGGGAGAGGAGACGAGGGCGCACGAGGACGGCAGAACGCCGAGCTCTGTTTTGAATTTTATTTTGATTAATTAGTGGCAAGTCCTAATGCCTCTGCACTCTTTGTTTCCACTGCACTCGTCGAGCGCGTTCGAGTTCGAGAGCCAAACGCCAGACGCCGGCGATCCGCGTTCTAGCTCGTTCGACGAGTGCAGTGGAGACAAAGGCAGCTGGCTTTAGGTCTACCCACTACTCCCTCCACCCAGAGCTCGATGTTTTGGCGTCCCCTCTCGTCTCCTCCTCTTCCTCGATTTCTGGGCGAATAAGCTTTACTGTATCTTCCCCTCGCTTTGCTTTGCTCCGCTCGGGGAAAATGGAATGTGATCTCAGGCCCGGGCTTTCATCAAGCCTCGTCGGAGCAGACAGGGATTCGGCAAGCTATGCGGAGAACATGTCGTCTGCTTCTTGCCCCACAGGGGTTGTGGTGACGTCAGAAAAACGGCGAGCTCTGTCTGGCTCTGATTGGAAGGATAGTGGGTAGACCTCAAGGCAGCTTGCTTTGGGGTCTACCCGCTATCCTTCCTCGTGCAGTCGGCGCTTCTCGCTCCTATATTTCGTTCACCCTTAGGGGTATTCACACGAGGGAGAAATCCCGGGGATTTCTCCACGGCACGCGCATCCAGCGACGAAAACGTCAGGCTTTGCGATGTGCAAAAGCCTCGCGTTTTCATCTCGTGATGCGCGCGTGCCGGGGAGAAATCCCCGGATTTCTTCCTCGTCTGAATACCCCTTAAGCCGAGACTAGAAGCTCCGCCTTCAGCGCGAGCTCGCTGGCGTCCACAGAGCTTTAATTGCGCGTACCTGCGCATTCACACTTGTGTTAGCAACGGCAGAAAGCTCGCGCTGAAGGCGAAGCGAACGGAGTATGGTTCAGCCACTCCTAGCCCAGTGCATCAAGAACGTGCTGGACATTGAAAAGCTTTAATTTTATCCTCTGCCGGAAGCACCGTGCTTCGTACATTGAAAATGTTATTTCTCTCCTTCTCTTTTTTTATCTCTTTCTTTCTCTTTATCTTTTTCGGCGCTTCTTGCAGCGCCTCACAAAGAAGCGGGTGTTAAAGAATCGTGCACGTGACCCGCCTGACTCCATCGGAGGCCCCATTTCGGGCTCGTCGATTCCGAATCCAGCGACAGTCGCTCTTTCAATCGACGCCGGGGAATGAGTAATGCCCGCCATGAATCATACATGACGCCTTCTCCTTTCCTTTTTTTTTTTTTTGAAGGGCAGCCAGGGCGAGGTCTTTGTTTCGCCGACGAGCCCCTCCACGCGCAGCGCCGGTTGCCACCGAGAGCTGCGCCTGGAAGAACACTCCGGGCCAACGAGGAGAGATTTTCTAGGTTTCTGGAGGGCGTCACGTGAGCCATCGAATTTGAAAAACCTGCGTGAGAAAGCGTGAGAAAAAAGTAAACGTTCGATGCAGAAACAAAGCCGGTGAACGAACTATCGAAGCTCGAAGAAATAGGGCCCGCCGAACGGCTTTCCCCTTCACTTCAAGATTGCTATCAGTGGCGACGGGAATACCCTGCCGGTTCAATTCCTTGGCTGACGGGGACTTTGGTGTATCCAACGAACACAAGGCCAATAAAAAAAATGCCCGTGATGATTCTTTTTTTTTTTGCCGTATTTATATTTTTTTTAACTCTATCAAGCAACGTTGACGGTTGCCATTTCTTGGGTACGAAGCGTGGATTCGAGACCTGGCCAAACGCTAAGGCAGCTGGCACTCGTTTGCTATACGAGCTTCGCCGAGTTCACGCCGAATGCATCCCTCGTGTCCCAAAGCATACGTTTCCAAAAGTACGTTCCCAAAACATGGCAAATTCAGGAAGGTAAGCGCCAAAAAAAAAAACACACAGGGACAATGAAATAGACAGACAGGGTTGCACTCGCAACTAACTTTTATTTGTAAAAATCAGCAGAACCCATCCTTTGGGAATGATTATCTACGTTAATGCGAATAGCATCAAACGGTGCGGAGTTATGCGCGTTCGTCAGGTGGCCGGCACACTCTAGATACGCCAGCCCACTCTTGAGGCGATTCTAAATTTGTTGACACTTTCACAGCCCTGCGCACGATCTCCGCAGCCCAGCACGTGCGTTTGTGTCACTTAGGAAGGCGAGCAAAGCACGCGCCATACGCACAAACACTCAAAATGGTACCGACCAGACTTTCTGGCGTCTCAGCTGTCTCAACCAACGGTACTCTAAACGGTTGTTTATATCTTACTATAGGACGCGCTTACAGCGCTGTCACAGCTACCGGTGCTCGCGCGTTCCATGCACGAGGGCTCATTCCGCTCTCGTGAGGCTGAGCTAGAGGTCTCCCGAGCGCGGGAGAGGGTGAGCTAGAGGGAGAGGGTGAGCGCGGGAGAGGGTGAGCTAGCCCTCGTGCATGGAACGAGCGCGCACCGGTAGCTGTGACAGCGCTGCAAAGAGCGTCCTATGGTAAAGATATAAACAAATGTTTAGAGTGCGGTGAATGACTGCCTTCATAGCTCTGCAATAAAGAAAAAAAAACTGCCTTCATAGCTCTGTGGTTAGCGCGTCTGCCTGCTGATCAAAGGGTCAACGGCTCGAATCCCAGCCGGCGCCGGTCTTTTTATTTATTTATCGACCCGCGGCGTAAGAGGTTAGATAGCCAGATAGATATATAGATACATAGATAGATAGATAGATAGATACATAGACGAAAAGTGCGTGAAGTATCCAAAGAATGCTATTCGCATTAATATTCGCATTAAAACAAATTCGTATATGTACTGTATATGGCCGTGGCAAAAACAAACAGTCGCGGCTAATTCCCGTGTAACCCTCGTAACAAAAAAAGATGCTCATTTGCCGGTAAGGACAGGGACGTGTCAATTATACATTTCTCGCCCTTTGCTTTCATTTTAAAAGCTTTTAGTAAAAACTTTATCCGGATACCTCCCTGGTGTCGCTAAATGACGGGGCACGTGGGCACGACTGTAGTGAGTGGCCCCGACAAAAGTCCCTAGATCATAGCTTCCTACAAGTAGCGACATTCTTTGAAGCGCCGACTGCGTGACGGTGCAGGTTTTAGGAAGCGAATGGCGGTGCACAGCAGAAGAGTGGACTGAACGACGCCATTTTGTTCCAGCGGAATGTGCTTTGTCATTTGTATTGGTTGTCGCTACTTATAAAATAAGTATCAAGGGACTTCAGACCCGACGGGTAGCTTGCGGGGCCGCGGAATGCTCGCGCGCACGATCATTGAAGCACCTGCTTGCAGCCTGGCCAATATAAGAAGAGCCGCATGACGAGGGTATTTCATACACTATTCCCGTAGTGCACTCTGTGTAAGTATTTGGTGCGGTGCCTGGTTTTGCAAAGATCTGTGGAATCACTGGGATCGTTGATCCTATGGCAGAACCACGACAGCTTATTGGGTGCAGTGAAAACCACGGGTACATCGTACCGAGCGAGCCACTCCGCGCGCAGCGCCGGTTGCCGCCGAGAACTGCGCCTGGAAGAACACTTCGGGCCAACGAGGCGATATTTTCGGGATTTCTGAACGGCGTCACGCGTGCCATCGAATTTCAGAAGCCTGCACAAAAAAAACGTAAAAAAAAAACGTTTGACGTGGGAACAAAGCCGGGAACGAGTTAGCGAAGCTCGAAGAAAATAGGGCCCGCCGAACGGGTTTTCTCCTCCGCTCCAAGGTAGCTCGCTACGACGCCATCTTGGAATGAAAATAAAAGTTAGTTTCGGGTACGCCCCTCTCTGTCTACTTTATTGTCCCTGTGTTTTTTTTTTGGCGCTTACCTATTTGATCGTGAAACAACTGGCCCGAATCGCCACATTAATGGCAGGTACGGATAATTGGCGTAAGCAGCCACTAGACGGCGCCCACTTTTGACGAAGGTCTATTACGTCCGCACATCCACTTCCCCGCAGTGCACGGGTTGAGGCAATCGTACGGTCTCAACGCGTCCCGCAGTCAACAGAAAACGCCGCACGTCCCGAGCGTTTTCTTACGTTATTTGTAAATCACCGCAGCATACGCGTGCCTCCGCGTACAAACCTTCAACTGACTGCCACGCTTCACATGGAGAACTCTCGACGTAAGCAGACGTAAGCTCCCGTACATAACGCAACGTAAGCAAACGGTGCTGCGTGAACCGGCCTCCAGCTTATAAGAACGCCAAAAAACTAATCATGAAGCAAAAACTGACGCGCGGCGGCCTCCTTCGGCTACATTTACTTGCCGTTTTGGGTGGCGTTTTGCGCGGCTTCAAGGCTGTGATGCCTCAGATCGCGGTTTCACGAATTTATCTGCCGTTTGGCGCGGCTGATGACGTCGGCTCGCTCCATGGGACAGGTAATGGTTTCACATTAAAAGTATGAGCATGATAGGGTCAGGCCGATGCTTTCCTCAAGCGGTCAGTAGTATACGGCCAGAAACTGGGGGGAGAGGAGGAAATGAGAGAGCGCGGAGACACCAGTACGCGGAACGCCGGCGTGCGGCGGTTGGCGTTCGAATTCAAACGCATTCGAACTGTGCAGCGTGGATACAAAGGCCTCTATCCACTACTCCTTCCAGTCAAGGCTCAGCGTCCCCCCCCCCCCCCCCGCGCTCTCTCGTTTCTTCCTCTTTCTTGGTTTCTGCCCGGATGGGTAACGAAGCCGAAGTGCTGATATTTCGGCGTCACCTAAATATGAAGGCAGACCGAGGGTTGATCGCGAGTTCAGCGTCGTCGTTCGGCTAAGGCTCGGGTTTTCACTGATTGGAAGCGAGTTGACGCAGCAATAATCCGTGACCCACGTCGGCCTCCTTTAGGTGACGTCGGACATTCAGCACTACGGCTCCGCTATCGAGGAGGTGTTGAGCCAACGCCGACAGTCTCCCTCACCACTGCCAGATTGCATTTGATACGGCAACCCATTTAGTTGACTTGGTGAGAGTATCTTCTTTTGGGGCAGCTCTTATTTCACCAATCGCTGGTAGTTTTAAATTTTAGACTAAAATCAAGCTTAGCAGGTTGCTTTTAAACTCCTGATTTTTTTTTTCCTCGCCTTTTTCCTGAGTTTTGCTTTCGCCGGATATTAAATAGAGACAATACATTTCTCTTTGGTTTATTCGTGCGTACAGCCTCGGAACCTAACGCGCTGTTGCTCGAGCTCTCTACGATTGCAACTGACATTCCTTCGTAAAAGAGCGTCGTTTTCCCGACTGACGGCATCTGTCGTTGCCAGACGGCTCAAAACCCTCTGTATATTGACTTTTTCGGGTCAGTATGCCTCGCCGATGCACAATATGTATAGATGTACTGTTTCTCTCTAATACCAGTCCTCATTTGTTCCGTCTATGATCCGTCCTACCTTCAGCGTACGTTTTTGTTGTCCCGCAAGAGCCCACGAGAGGAGGCCGCCCGGACAGCTCGAGAGCCTCGCGGGAAAAACCCTCGCGCAGGTGGAAGGAGCAGTCCCTTGGCCCTGCTTACAGACAAGCCCAACCTAAACATACTGCGAGCAATTTCGCTTTTTCTTTTCCTCGATACCCTCAGGTTGTGTACTCCAACTGAAATAAATGTTAATCGGTTGATACAAAAGAGAATGCACTGATTATCGATTGCTTAAATAAACCGCGTAGCGCGTGCTCGGTTCGACAGGTTGCGCCATCTTATGAGGACTTTTCGCAAGTTCGAGACGCACGGTTCACGACCGCTATATCACCGATCTCGTGCAGGCACGTCCGAGTGTCCTGCCGAACAGTGACGCAGCGTTCGTGTCCAATCGTACAATGGCGTAACCTTCCCAAAGTTTCCCTTCCTGACCACCAGCCGCGCCGACCAGAAGCCGACCGAGGAGCCCCCGTTTCCTGCACTTACATGACCCTTTCACTCCAGTGTCTCTATTGGCAGCATTTCCGGCGATTCTAGAGCGCAGCTCTTAGGCGCCCGTTTCGTCGTATAAAGGCGTCGCCGTCGGCGTAACCGCCCCGCTAAATTTAGCGGGAAATTGAATTAGTGTTGAGGTCACGCGACGTCAATTTTCCCGCTAAATCAAGCGGAGAAACTGAATTTGTTCGTGGGTGACGTGACACGAAGTTATGTGACGTCATTTTTCCCGCTAAATTTAGCGGGGAAACTGGATTGGTGTTGAAGCCACGTGGCGTCAATTTTCCCGCTAAATCTAGCGGAGAAACTGAATTTGTTCATGGGTGACGTGACAGAAAGTCATGTGACGTCATTTTTCCGCTAAATTTAGCGGGGAAACTGAATTGGCGTTGAAGCCACGAGGCGTCAATTTTCCAGCTAAATTTAGCGGCGAAACTGTGGGAGGAGGGAAGGGTACGGAGCGGGAGGATGGGAGAGTACGCAGGAGGAGGAGGATACTGAGGAGGAGGATGGGAGAGGAGGCGGAGGAGAGGAGGCGGAGGAGGAGAAGGAAAGAAGGGGAGGAGCAGAGGAGGACGGGAGTAGGACAGGAGGAGGAGAGGGTACGGAGGAGAGGAGGGGAGGATATTGAGGAGGAGATGGGAGGAGGAGGCGGAGGGAGAGGAGGCGGAGGAGGAGAAGGGATGAGGAGAAGGAAGGGGAGGAGCAGAGGAGGACGGGAGTAGGACAGGAGGAGGAGAGGGTACGGAGGAGGAGGAGGGGCATACCCTTTCCTCCGTACCCTCACCTCCTCCTCCTTAAGAGCTGCGCTCTAATTTCGCATTACAGAGATTTGTAAACGTCTCATTTTTTGTCACCGCGTTTTGGTTGCCCACTGTTTGGTGCGTTGTCATTGATTGCCCTGGTGCATGCAGCCGTTTTTTATTTGGTTTGGACTGAACTGGATTGTGGACTGGCTTCGTGATGCCGCGGCGCGATTCCCACCGTTAGTTCGCTCGTTCCGTCCACTTTTCCTCTTACAAGAGGGAAGGAGTCTTCCGGCGCACTTCCAATGACGCGCCACTGTTGAAGCGCACTCCTCTAAAAGCTGAGGCGGCTACACCCGAAACCGCCGACGCCCGGGAGAAGGAACGGACTGGGTCTCCGAAGCCAACGACCCCTGCGCTAAACACTAACGGATTTCATCGAGAATCGGCAAAGCGGAAGCAGCAATTTCTGCATCTTTTTTTTTTCCTTTTCTTTTTTTTCTTGTTGGTTTTGTTGGTTACCGCGGGTGTACATTCAAGCGGCTTTGTAGTCGCTTGACCGATTCCTCTTGACATAATTTGCCTCCTTACCACCGTTGTAAAAGAAGCTCAGTCCAGAAGCGAAATTTGCGAGTGACGCGTCGCAATTCCGGTATACTCCGTTCATCTCGAAGCAGACAACACGGTGGAAGCTGCGTACTCGTTGAACCGGTCGTAGGTTTATCTTTCGCCGCGGAACCACGCTTTGGACCATACTCACGGACAGATAGGGGGACAGCCGATGGAAGGTTCGTCTGGCGAGCGCGTAGCTCCCGCCGCACTGCCAACTCAAGGGCAGCCCTTGCCCCAGTTACATAGCCGATTCATCGTAGAAAAAACACAGTGTTCGCTGAAGACACGATGAGAGAATTGGGTGCGGACATGCCTCAACCATGTTCGAATCGTGTTTGCTTCATGCGTACGTTGTTGCGAACATGTCTGCAGAACGTCTGTGTATGACCTACGTGACAGGACCGTCGTACAAGAGAGGTACACAGACGGTGTCTGGCAGACTATCATGTATTTTTGTATCGTGCCCGAGTCCCACTAGGGAGACAAACAGAAACAGCCGACATCCACAAGCCCCAAACACGAGCATCATACACGCGACGGTATCGGCGACGTGCACGATCGAAAGCGTCGCTGTGGTTGGCCTTCTACGATTGGCCGAATGCTGACTATGACGTCAGCAAAGGATTTCTCATTGACGGAAATAAGAGTAATCTAAGAACTTCAATTTTGACGGTGTTGGCAGTGTTGGTTTCAGGGTGCTGTGATTTCAAGCTTCCACCGTGCTCATTACAAACAACATCAAAATTGTGGTTTGCAACGTAATGACGTCACGAGAGAGAACCATAGGAGGGCGCCACCACACCTTTTCCACAAGGGCGCAGCCATCTTGAATGTCTTCACTTCTGGTATGCGGTAAAACATCGTTTTGATCCCTCCACGCCGCTGGAATGTGTTTACGAAAAATGCGTGATTGTTACACGTTCTTGTTTTGCCTCACCTATATTTTCTCGCCAATTCCAGGTTCAAATGTTTTATTATTTTTTTCGTCCCGCACACCAGATACAGAACCCACGTGATTGAGAACGGCAGGAAACCAAAAACGTCGAGACTGCTGAGCGCGCTGCTGACGGCAACCTTCCACGGTTCTTTTGCAGCGTGCATTCCGCTCCACCTAGATTGCCGGTCTTAGCAGCCTAGTGATGTGAGCTCGGTCTGAGCATGCTCTTTAAACGTCGCCCTCAAATATGGCGTCCAGTGCTCTCGTGAAACGGCTGCGGCCGCTGCAGCTAGAACAGCGCACAAGAACTAAGAGAGCGGAAGAACGACATTCGTGCCTTCGCATTCACAGCCCATAAGAAGTGCAGAGGTGTCCTCGGAATTTTTAGTCTTGAGTTTGGTAGGTCCATTAAACTTGGAAGACGCATTCTGTTTTTTTGTTTCTGTCTCTTTTTTTGCAACACTTCATGACGCAGCTGCGGGGACAACGCCAACAATGCGAACCCCGCTGTGACAACATTTAAATGCTCTTCATACAGTAGATACAAAGACTGCGTAGGCATTCGATTTTGCCTCGTGACAATCAATGCCACGACACGCATTCGGGTAGTGGCTCGTGCACAATCGCTGGGATGACGGGAACAGCCGAACCTTAACTATGCGTAAGAGTCAGCTCGCGCCCTGTGCTCTTCCAACCCCAGCGCGTTGCCACGTTAAAGACATTGGCGGCATATAATCGGCTCCAGATCACGTGGACGCTTGTTCTGGCTGCGAGTTGGGGAGGTAAAAAGTGTTCGTTTTTCTAGGATTTTTTCTGCGGCTGCCATTGCGAGGGGGAAAAGATCGACGTATGTTTCGTAGGTAATAAATGTCAAGAAATTATTCTAGGCAGTATTTATTTAAAGTACAAAAATTGTTGCATGGCCCTTTTACGCCGCGGTCAACCGCCTTTGTTTCATCGCCTTACCCCACACTCTGCGCGTGGGTATGAGCGGGATCGTGATCACGTGTCGAAAGATGGAGCATACTACTGGTCAAACGATCTCGTACCCTCCACCCACTGTTGGCTTCGTTGAAGCCCAAGCCGAGACAAAACAAACAGCGGACCTCCCGAAATTTCTCCATTTGGGAAGCGAACCCCCGCCCTCTTTATCGACGAATAAATCTCGCATAAATCCGGCCCATTCCGAGGCGCGCAGGGTACAACCGAATCCGCCGCCGCCGCGCTTGGCACGAGGTCCCACTCCGCGACCGCTGGGAGGAGACTTGTCGGATTTCCTCTTCACAAAACCCTCGGCGGGATCTTCCGTAAACCCCCGACGGGGGAAAAAGGGAACGGCGGAACATTACTGCCTTTCGGAGTCCGTTGCACGTTTCCTTTTCCGACGACGCTGCATGTCTGCGTTGCCTCTTTTTGTCTTTGTTTCTCCGGCGTCGTAGTGCGGCGGATACGACAAGCCCCCCAAAGGGGAGCGCATCGGCATAGAAAGAAAAGCGCGGCGGTTGCCGAGTGGGCAGAATAGCTAGCTGGCGCATTGAATTAAATGGGCTTTGCCTTCGAACCCGTCTGGGGCTTGGCTCGTGGAGGAGGGGTTGGGCGCATTTGGGACTGTTACGAAAATGCGGCCGTTTATTCGCGGCTTTTCTGGAAAAGAGGTCTTCCGCCGCACGTCTGTCGATCGTGCGCTCTCTCGCTCTCCTGTTCTCGAAGCACCTAGGATTACGGTCCGAAGAATTACGCTCGCTCTCGAAGCGCGGCAAAAGCGCTCCTGCTTGCCTTTGTAATGGGGCGTGCCCCAACGCGGCATCGCGCGAGTGCGTGTTCCGAGTGACGGGTGCACCATCTAATTGTTCTGGAGGCTGGCGAGGGTACCCAAGATGGTCCGATGGGATCACTCGCGAAAGCTTCTGTTCAAAGAACGTCTTGCACACTAAAAGGTTACACCCTTATTAAGGGTGTAACTTTTGATGCGGAAGCATTAACTGTCCCATGGAGCGAGCCGACGTCATCAGCTTTGAAACCGCGCCAAACGGCACCTAAATCCTTCTCTAAGTGAAGCCAGCTCCCAGCTATGAAACCACCCGAAAAACCTAGCCAAAGGGCACTTAGTTTCCCCAATCCCAAAGGAGCGGAGTGAAGCTGATGTATTTCGACTTCCGTCTCATTGGCTGGCGCGTGTCGACGAGGCTCCCATAGACAACTGCCCGTCCGTTCCAACGACCGCCACCCCATGCCGCTGGGTGTCCGTCAGCGCGCCGGTAACACGAAACGTCCAAGGTCAGAGCGGCGAGGAGAGGCGCGCTCTGCCGTGGTCGCAAATACGAGGCACGCGACCAATAAAGGCGCAGAATGACGTGCATGCTTTCGTATTCACAACTCATAAGAAGTGCTTAGGTGTGACATTGAGCCTTCTTTTTTAATTCTTTGGCACCTCGGTCACGCTATTAATATCCAAAATGCACGGTGTTTGCTGCAGGCACGCTGACACGTTCCCCGTGTGCCAACCAGACGCGCTGGTTGGCTCACGAAGGCAGCTAACAGACGTCGAGCCTTTTCGCCCACAAGGGGTAGAGCGCCTCGAGGCGCACGGCACGAGAGCGCCCGAGTGGAGTGGACGCGACACGAGAGCGTGTGCCATAGAGGCGTGACACGAGGCACGCAGCCAACGTTATTAGATTAGAGCGCGCAGCAGGTTGAACGGCGCGTCACGAGAGCGATAAGGACCGATGAGGTTAGAAGACTGAATGAGGCTGTCAACATTAAGGTTTACCAACGTGAGATCTAACACGTCCAGAGTGTTTTTTAAAATATATGGTTGCTTCAATCCTAGAAAGTTAATCAAATCGAGTAAAGTGTGACATTATTAAAAGATAATGATGGGTGTTCCATCGGGCACGATAAAAATCTTCCAGAATAAGAATACGGTAGTTATCTGCATCGAGTTTATCGAAGCCGCAGGTTTATTTGTTCAAAAGGCCGGTGACGTCAAGGCTTGGTGGTAAGTAAAACGTGCCAATGAGCAAGACGGAGTTATAACGACAAGGTATTTCACCCAGACTCACTTTCAATCTCCACACCCTGCCCGTTTCGATCGGGATGAGCGTCGTACCACGTTAAAGACCAGGCTTGCGGTTGTACCGCACTAGCTAAATTGCTCATTTACAGCTGAGACACCAGACGGCCACTGGAAGCAGACTAACTTCCGGCTGTGTAAACACACACACACACACACCAATTCCTTCTGAAGACGAACGCACTTGCACCCCCTGTGGGGTGGTCTTTTAATGATCTTTTAAATCTATAAACCTAGATTTCGCAGAGCATGTCTCCGAAAATATCAAAACTTGCGGGGAGGGATTATTGCGAGCTACCTTTGCAGGGGTTGAAATCATTATAGTAAAGCCGGTCTTATTTAAATCGTGGTCTTAATTTTTATTTTCCAGCATGTAAAAACGTTACACGTATAGCTTCGAACAAGTCTAAAGACAGTCTTTGTATGACCAATGTGGCAGCAGGATCGCCGCACGAGGAAGCCTCAGATCGTGTCTGCAGACTGTCTTTGGTATAAAATCGCCGGCTAATTGCGCTGGGCGCGTAGTCACGTGATGCGTTCTCAGCGCTGGCTTGGCTAGGATGGCTCGTAGCGTCCGTTGCGGTCCATCGTAAGGTGAAACGGAGTATATCTAGTTATACCCATTATTCGTGTCCTCAACACCCACTGTGTAAAGCGTGCGCTTGGAATCGAGGTGCAATGGATAAAAAAAAGCGGGTAAACTGTGCATGCGGAGAGCAAGTTCGTCTGCATCTCTTTGCGAGGGTTGTGTTGACGTCAGAACACCGAGCTCTTATTGGGTCTGGTAGAAGGATGGTGGGTAGACCTCAAGGCAGCTTGCTTCGGGGTCTACCCACTATCCCTTCAATCAAATCCAATCAGAGCTCGGCGTCATTGTGACGTCACCACAGCTAAGAAGCAGACGACTTGTTCTCCGCATACGACAGGAGTCGCAAGTTTTAAGCGTGACAACGTAAACGTTATCAGAATGTAACAGTATTACTCTGATGCCGCGGAATTAGGGAAATGAAACGAAACAAATGTCAACAAACAACACAAGCGTACTCGATCACGCAAGCAGGCGAAACAAGCGCAGATCGGAACGCGAATTACCGCATCACGCCACGGCCGCGCTGGACATCCGAGGCGTGTCATGATCTGGGTGTAAGATGAGACAGGTGGGGAAACGAGAGTCAAATGAGCGACCGGATTGTGTCCCCCTCGGTTTTCTCTTTTTCTGTGGCGCCATCTATGTGGAGCACCGCGAACTCTCACTCCGGGTGGACCGGGTGGACGACCGGTGGCGACTAGAGCATATACAGTGGCGCTAGTGGCGACCGGCTAAACTAACGGAGATGGTTTCTCGTGGATTTTCAATGGAGGACTGTCGTGCTCTCGGTTTATTTAGCGCACTCTCCCATAGAATTCCATGCAAATCCGATTCCGATGTTTTTCTTCCTCGCCGCAGCGCCATCTGTCGCAAGTCAGGGTACCCGCAAGCAGACGTCCGGTCACGGCGCTGCGGTAGGCTTCTATGGGCCGTTTCCCCACCTGTCAATCTTACACCCTGGTCATGATGTGGCGGAAGTATACTGCTTGATCATCTCGTTGGGTGCATACCTCTTGAACGGATGAAAACACCTAGATGATTCTTTCACCATCATACTTTGCTCGATGAGGTCTATTTATATTCGACATGGCCTTGACGGTCACTTTTAGGCTCACGTTTTAACTGTCACGCGGAATTAGGAACGCACTTTTGTCACAAGGTGTATGCGTTGGCGCCTAGTGGGGGGACTGCATGTCTGTACATGGCATTCGGGCCACCTCTGGCCGCCATGACAGGGAGCCGGGAATGGTTCGGGAATTGTTTGCATGCTTTTAAAGGGCAACGTCACCAGTATATGTTTCGTGTGTTCCGCAGTTAAATCGGTATGTTGTTATGTTTTCCGCGTCCACTGGCATTTTGAAGTGCCGTAATCCTTGGCAATTGACTGGGCAACTTTGCTGTAGCAGTTCTCCGCGAAATGAAAAATGCAGCGAGTCGTGGCCGTCGAGCGTGAAATTTTCTGTCACGCGCGCGTCGATTTCATGCTCAACTCTAGAAAGTAGGATCACTTAATTTTGAAATCAAAGATGCACATATCCGACACTTCCGGACAGCGAAGAAACTTGATCGAAGGAATCGCGCTTGAGTTCTTATGCAAATAAAGATTGTTTGGAAGATTAATTAGTATTCGCCAAAATATAACTTTATATTTTAGACTAGAACCCAAGGTTTCATAACACAGACGAACTTGGTAGTGCATAAAATATTTAATAATTAAATTATAGATTTTTATCGGGTATTTTGTTTTCTTTTTTTAATTTTCGGGTGCATGTGAACTTGTGAACGGACAGCTTATGCGAGAGCCCTGAAAATACTCCAACAAAAACCTACGGACAAACTCAAAACAAAACAAAAAAAAAAGAAATAACGTAAATTTTGAGAGTTATGGGAGGGATTTTTTTTCACATGAAACCGAACCCCGGGTTCGGTTCCACATCGATTTCAGACAGATCAGCTACGAAGTTCGAGAGCCAGACTTTTCTTCTCTGCATGAAATAAAGCGTCGGTTTGAGACACGATTAAAGCAATACGTGAAACATAACATGAAACCATTGGTACCGTCCTTTCGGTTTTATTACTCACCCACGTCGTCAAACACAACAGCGCTTCTGTGTGTCTGCCCCAGTGTTGTGCCAAACCCACAACAAAAGTATTTCAGATAAGATACTTAATACCCATTTGAAAATGTATTTAGAGAAGTATTGAAGTTACTTTTAGTACGAACTATGTCGAGTAGAGTATGAATACTTTGTTAAAGTAACTGAATTAAATTCAATATATTTGGCATATATAGTTGCAAGTGGGTAATGGTAATAAAACAATAAAAAGCCAGAAAGCAGTGCCCCATTTGTGATGAATGACTTCACTGAAAATCACATTTTCCTGTGATCTTTATGACTTTCCAGAAGCGCCTTAACTGTTGCAATGGAAGTTTACTTTGAAATCATTCGGAACAGGCAACGTAATGGGTTCCGAAATATTTTTGGGAACAAACGGGACTCACGTGTTGTAGACATGGCATCTGCCGCGCTTTAGTTAGACGGCAGGCTCGGCTTACATGGCGGATTCTGCATGCAATAAGTTCGTAATATGCCTCGTCGTCATTCGGTGGACTTGACGTGCAATCCGACATTGCATATCCCTAGAGCCGGGGTCACACTGCTTATAGACGCTTTGCAGCCGCTGTGCATGGGCGCCGCCATAACTGACCTTCAGTTTTTGTTTTTCCTTATTACGTTCACTTCACTTGATTATTACCATAGCAGGCCAGGTTATTGCCATCTTAGATTTTATTCTGTCTTTCTCCCCAGCATTGACGTTTGTGGAGGCTCGTCCACACCAATTTCAGTGGCTCGGTATCTCGGTAAAACAAGAGAAGTCAGCAATGGTGGCTGTATTCTGGCGCGTGTGTAAAGCGCCTATACATGATACAAAGACAGTCGCTGCATACAGATTCGAACACGAATCACAGCGAGGTCTGTGTTTTGAATGCCGCATGACAATGAGTTCAAGGAGAAACTTGGCACGTGGCATTCGAACCACGGATTTTGCGGTGACTCGCGTTTGCAGACTGTCTTTTGTATGATGCATGCGCAGTGTGACCCCGGCTAAAAACCGAACTATACTCCGTTTCACCTTATGTTGTATACCGCACCGAAGGTTAGGAGCGCGAGCTTCGTAGCCTTGGCTGCTGCCCTTAATGCACGTGAGCTTGTGCTGCCGAGATGTGCCCTTGAGCAAGGAGCTCGTGCTTGTAACCTTTCCTGCGGTACATCATAAGGTGAAACAGACTATTAGCGGCGAGATGTTACGGTGGCGCCCTCGCATGGTTCCCTCTCGTGACGTCATGACATTGTGAACAACAAGTTCGATGGCGTTTGGTAACGAGCATGTTGGAATCTTGAAATCATAGCGCTCTGAAACCAACTTTGTCAACACCGTCAGAACTGAAGTTCCTACATTAAGCTTATTTCCGTCGATGAGAAATCCTTTGCTGATGTCATAGTCAGCATTTGGCCAATCGTGGCAGGCCGACCACAGCGACGCTTTCGATTGCGCACGCCAGACTTGTGGATGAGTGCGCGAATGAACGTCAGACGTGCGCGCTCAGGAGAAACGCCGCCTCGAGGACAGCAGCCCCTATTGCTAATCAACAACCAAAAGCAAATACTTCGTCCTTAAAACTGTAAAAAAAATTAAAAATGGGAAGGTTAAGACGAAAACACAGGAGAATGTTCACGAAACCGCTCTAAACCCCCTTCTCCTGCCCCTACTGCACCAGTTCAGACCATTCTTGACGCATTGCGGTCAAGACTGTCAAGATTCCAGTATCAGAATCCATCAGGTTAGAAATAACTGACTCTACCCGGCGGAAAACTGGTTTCGAGGATTTTGAGGATGAAACATTGCGTGCGTGCATTCGGAAAGAGATAAAAGTAATGCTTCTGAAAGAGTTCGGGAGCAAAGGTTAAAGGAGCGCGGTGCAACGATATTCAATTGGAATGTTTTTCACTTTACACGAGCTTACTGGCACTAGTGGGACTCAAGGATACTCGCACGCAACGCCACTGGCCAAGAAACTCCTTTGTTGCGGTGTAATTTCAAGGACAAAAGCGATCATTTTCATTCAATCTCTCCTTGCAAAATTTGATGACGTAACGTGGGGATCGCAGTCCACCCCAATGACGATATTTGAATGCGGTTCATGGATTGGACCCGAGCATTGCGTGGGCACTCGATTTGGCCTCGTGATAATTACTAGTTCGAGAAGCAATCGGGTAGTGGCCCGTGTCCAATCGCTGCAACGACGACAATAGCCGAGCCACAACAATGTCTGGAACTCAGCGCGTGTCTGTGGCTACGCAAACCCACAGCCGTGGCTATGATCAACATTGGCGGCATATAATCGGCTCCAGATCACGTGGCCCCTTGTTCTGGCTGCGAGTTGAGGGGTGGAGGCTGCTCGCCTTTCTTCAATTTTTTCCTGGGAGTTCTATTGCGTGCGTTGAAAAACGAAGCACGTGTTTCATAGGTCATTAACGTCAGGGATCCGCCCTATAGCGGTATTTAGTGCAAAGTACAAAAATGTTTGCATCGCCCCAAGCCACAATAGGCACACGATGAGCTTTGGGGACGACTAATCTAGGTCATTGCATCTCAATAAAGCCTGAAGAATCTAGCTTTCTTGCCCGAAGGAGTGCCTGTGATCGCATGAAAGCGTCTTTTCGCATTTTCATACTAAACCTCCTGAGCTGCTATTTCCGAAAATAGTTCAATGTGATCGTACCGACCGTTGGCGTCACAATCTTCCCTGGCGGAATCACTCTATCTTCAGACAAAAGGTGAGGTGTGAGCGTAAAATCCGGACGACTTCACCAGCACTTTGCTCGCTCCAAGCAAGACGTGCCATTCCAAAACACTTGAAAAAAAAAGTGAACAAGAGGACAAATAGAGGTGGCTGTACTTGGAGCTATCAATTTTGGTCTTTGTTGGCATTTGGAGACTCCGCTTTTCTCGTGCCAATTGTTTCCTCTTCTGTGTTCGGTCGCTTGGCGCCAAGTTTGCAATCGGTCAGCTTTGCCGCAGAGTCTGACGTTCCCTATGTTCCGTAGTTTGTTCCGGCTAAATATGTTTTCCAAGGAAATGTATTTGAGATACTGAGTACAAGATAGTGAGAAAAGTAATTAAGATAGAGTACCAAAATATTCTAGACAAAATGTATTTGGAAGATATCAAAATACCACCAAAAGTATTCGAAATACAGTGTCTTGAGTAGAGTATTTGAGATAGGCACAAGTCTGGCCGACTCTGCCCAAACAAAACAGGGTGAACAAATTGTACATGTCCCCAGGAGTGTCGCGTGATCGTAACAAGTCGGACCCAAAACTAGTTTTCTTACCTTATCGCCTATATTCTACAATCTATAATAACCTTCTAACGTCCGCGTCTGCAACTGTATCCACGTAAATATTATTCATAGGATTGCCGTGGTAGGTCGACGTTGGCGAACTCACGAGATCTCCAGTCCACCCGTCGTCGGAAACATGCCGAGCTTGTTCTTTGCGGGTAACGAGCGGTGTAATCGTACACACTGCGTCGGCTTTGTCCCCATAACGATATCTCTACTCATCGCCGAAAACGCACCGCTCGCTTTCTTCCGGGCACGATCGAGCACGAGTGGCACAATCCACCTCACATTCTCTTTCAACTACGTCTGACAGGTGTCAGCAGTCTCTCTGGTCAGCTCGAATACTCACTGCGACGATGCACAGTTGACGAAGCGATGTTGTGCTCGCGCACGCTCTTCCGTGCACGAAAACCACAACTTCGTTGGATGCCTCACGTGTACGCAAGTTTTAACAGGGCCATCGGGCAGGGCCACGTAGCTTTCGCCAAATAAAACGAGATGCTGTGCTTTTTCTTGGCGCCATATGGTCCAGAACACACATCGATCTGTTTTACATCCGTTTTTCGACATAATCTTTCTTTTTCTGCCGAGAAAAACTTAAAGGATGCGCTGCCCATTGGTGCTCATTGACATACAAAAGACGTTAACCAGGCAGGGTTGGCCCTACCCACCCCCCCCCCCCCCGGCTTTTTTTATACGCCCCTATCTACGCGTCTTGTCAGACGAGAACCGCAGTCAAAAAACGAATGGCGATCAAGCAGTGTCGTGTCGGGCGCCGTGTTCAAATAAATCAAAAGGCTACAAAAAAATTTTTTTAAAAAGGGGGGGGGGGGGGCGGCGTTCCTTTTTGACGGCGCCCTGAGCGGCCGCCAGGACGCCCAGCCCCATGGCCGGCCCCTGATTCTAGGCCACCGGAAGTTCTACCATTGTTTGTTTATGTTTTCCTTGGGGTACCATGTATTCAATTTGGAAATGAAGTGGAAGCTCCTCCCACCCTTTTCCTAGTTCAGCAGAACAAACGCTGGACAGGAGGAGACCTCCTCTACAGAGTTCGCTCTGCTAAAGTAAAAACGGATTGGGGGAGCTTTTGGGCTTCAAACGTCGGCGCCAACGCCTGTCCGCCCTTGCTCAGGCACTCGGAGCATGGATTGGACACGAGCGTTGACGTCATGCGTTCGGCGAGGACTCGGATCATATCACGCGCTTCGTGTCCAAGCAATGGCGACCACCAATGTTGCTCGATGGACTTTTTAAAAAGGGTTTATCGTTTTCTGGTTAACTGTCACACAGCAGCCTGTTTCGGTTGCACAATGTTTCCATAGATGCATTGTCACGTCAAAATAGCGAGCACAACAGTGAGCGCAACAGCCGGCAAATATTCTATGTTTTTGGGCAGTTGCGATTATCATGCGGCATCCAAACGATCACCTTGTTATGACATTCCATGCAGTCTCTAGGTGCAATATTTACGAAAGCTATCTCAGACTGGCCCTTGACCAATTTCCCCTTAGGCATGCGCCAACATTTCAGAAACAACAACGCTAACTACAACAATCTGTGAAACAGACCAAGTAAAAGAACTCTCATTCAACGTACGTCAAGTGATCTGTGATAATTTTGCACCCTTTATTGGATGCAGTCAATACTATTCCTCACCACCTAGACACGTGGATGGACTCACCCCACACCATCTAGAATAATGAAGGCCTCCAGAAGGCCTCTTTATCCCTCCATAGAACGTCATCCCAGTCTGATGGCGCCAACTCGGCTCTTGCACCCTAGCCCGATACCTCGAGTCTTTCGACGCCTTGATTGGACACGGAGGCCCAGCCGAGCACTGACGCAGCACTCGTATCCAATCATAGTGTCTTCGCCCGACCTCACTGTGATGACGTCACAACTCGAGTGCACATGCTCAGATCATTCTAGGTGGTGTTGACTCACAGCTTGCTGAAGTGATTCCAAAGTCAAGAGAGCAAAATTAGGTGGGTGACAGAGCCCGATGAACGGAACACAGGATGCGAAAAAATGGACCGAGAATCGGACGGAAATCGGACCATCCGAAAACCGTTCTGCGCGAGTTTCGGAAGACGAGCCACATCAGGCATTTTATCCCGGACGGAAATCGCGCGAGGCTTTACGATTTCTGCGAAGTTTTCTCGCGCCGATCCGTCCGAAAAATATCAATTGCTCTCCAGATCCTTCGAACCGTTTTCAATTTTCGCAAAAAATCCCAGCTACCGTCCGAACTTTGTTTGCGGTTTCCGCAGTATATTCGGTCGTTTTGATGTGCTGTCAAAACACATTTTCTTTACTTAAAGAAAAACATATACGTTGCGTCTTGATGACGAATTTGACCGCTGCCTTAAGCCAGCTTTTTACAACTCGTGCAACGTGCTTTGTTTTCTTTTCATAATAAATTCCTTCGAAATATTGGGAGATCATTTCAAAATGTTTAATCATTTCAACGGCAAAAACAGGTGCAGTGGAGTTGCCGAAATAGCATGCACGCCCAAAATATTCATGAACCTTGTTTTTCAAGTTCCGCGCTCTGGACCAGGAAGTGTTGCTGAGTTTGCAATTTTCTCCAGGCGATGGCGCCACCTCGGAGAGCGCAGCGAGTGGTGTGCGATCCGAGAATGCCGTGAAAGTCTCGAATGCTGCTGCTGTGTGTTTCAACTGTTGCTGATAAACAGCTGTGGCGGTGCTTTTGGTATGTTCAGATCCTTACTGGTAGCGGCGCGCACTACGCAGTTCCCGACGTACTGTGCCGTGTCCGAGGTATTCTTTGTCCTAAACTTGACCCACTAACGCACTGGCAGCGCGTATCGCCGGATATCCGTTCACGCGCTTCGCTCTCTTGAAAACTTCGCTATCACGTATGTCACTCCCCGTCAAAAAAGATATCGTCATTTGATGACAGTCCTGGTCGAGGTCGCATCTCTGAACCACTCGTTGTTTTGTTTCGTCTTATCTGTCAACAGTGAAACCGTCGGTCCGTTATCGGGCAAGTGGTCTCCGTGTCGGGAGATAGCGGTTTTGACACACCGCTGTGGTTTCGGTGGGCCCCCTCCCTTTGTTTCCCCGATATAGCGGCGATATCTCTTTGTGATCTGCGTCGGCGAAAGAGAGAAAAGTTGGGCTGTGCAAACGTTTCTTGTATGTGATGAATTTTGAATCCTGCGCTGATTTCGTACATGGACGTTCGCGTGCCGATCGATTGCGATGGAGGCGTGACTCATTGATGACACAGTTGTTCGCCTTAACTTTGTCACTGTCGCTCGGGCGGCTCGGGGCGGATTAATGCAAACAGCGTCTCTTCGCTCGTCCGTCGGTCGCGCGGGCTGTTTGCCGGCGTCACAAAGGAGTTATCTAGCCTCTCGTGACGAGGTAAGTTGGGAGGCCTGTGTCGACAGTCACTGGCGCTGCTCTGGCGGAGCTTCGCGCACACCTGTTGCACCGCGCAGCGGATCGCGGATTCCCGCCAATCATACTGTCAGCTTTGGCAGCACCTGTCAATCGGTCGGCCGTGTCCGATTGGAGCAGACGGTTCGAGCCGAGGGGTTAATTCAGCAGCGCCGAAGGCGCAACATCACGGCGTTCGCTGTCTTTCTGCTCGTGTTCGTCCGTCAGCTCATCCAATCAAACGCAGAGTGTGCGCCACTACTTGACGCTTTTGGTCCGTGCGTACGCGCGTTTGCCTTCCACGCTTTGACAGCGCTCACGCTCCAGGTGAAACGATGTGTACTGCAACCAAAACGTTGGCATCCATGCAGCCATGTCAATGCAGCTGTGCTTCGACCATGTTCTTACTGGTGTCCATTTCCTTTCTGCTCAGGCTAAGATGTGACTGCAGTAACCCAGAGGGATGACTGACACTCCTCCCATCCTCCCCCGGAGACCCAAGCCCCCGTTCCCGCTGGAGGCGACTGGACGCGCGTCTCCTCCGATCTCGCTCGACACCAAAGTCCCCCGCTTTTCTCTGGCCTTCAAGGCACCCAAGCAGCCTCCGCCCTGTGACGCTGGCGAACCCACTCCTTCAGCCCAACAGTCCACAAGCGGCCCCGCACCACAAGACGCCCCACAGCCAGCACCGGCTCAGAACTTCACCAATCCCATCTATTTACTGATGGACGACAGACTGAACGCCACGTCCGGCGACCCCTCACCCTCTCCTCCACCGAGGACGGAGCAGCGGAAGCCGAATTTCAGCGACACAGACTCCATCATGTTCCTCAAGCGGAACCGCCCCAAGCTGCAGCGGCAAAAGTCGGAGGAGATACCAGACTCGCCTCAGCTGCCTCCCGCACGCTTCCCTCACATCTACGAAGACGTGCCCGAGCACATGCTGGAAAAGAACCGACAGCTGGCGTCCCAGCGCGACGCCTTCAGCAGCATCTCGTTCGAATCTCCGCTTTCGAGCCACATCTCAAAGGAGGGCAGCACCGAGTCCTCCCACAGCTCGGCCTCCCTCTACGACACTCCGCGGGAACCGTCGGAGCCCAAGCGGGACGTAAGCACCTTCTGGCAGCAACAGCAGCTCTCCATTTCCGGAGTGTTCTACGAATTCCCGGTCGTCCACTCTCCGCCGACCAAGAGCCCACCTCAGGCTTACGACACTCCGCCCAGCATCACCAGGCTAGCTTCGTTCCCGGACAGCGAAGGCGACACTCATCAGATGCCGTCATCCTACGAGGTTCCGCCAACTCCAGTACCTGTTTCCTCAGCAAACTCAGCTCCGTGCATCTCGGAAGGAGATGGGAAAGACACCGACGACTTCCGAGAACGAGCCCAGTCTCCAAAGCAAGACGCATTTGCGGTCTTCACCCCGAACTGCCTCTACGAAGTGCCCAAGTCATTCCCCAGGCGGTGTGTCTCGCCTACTGCCAGTCCTTTCGCTTTTCCGGACCCGTCGGAAATCTACGACGTCCCACCTCATCGTGCAAAGCTTTCCCCGCTGCCCCAAGACGTCGACTTGGTTCAGAACCACTTCGAGTTTGACGACGACGACCCGGAGGAGGTGCCTCTCCTCTCGCCCCCTCCCTCCTACCCTCCACCTCCTCCCCCTGAGGTCACACCTCCCGCAATTCCACCAAGGACGTACCTCCAGAACTCCCCTCCTCTTACACCCCAGCCGGACAAGTCCACGAGGCCCGTCCCGGCAGTCCGGACTTCCCTCTCCAGACGGCTGCCCCAAGAGCGGTCCAAATCCAATGCGACTCCGTCGCCCTTAGCCGAGAGAAAGGAGTCCTTCGCATCACCAAGTCCGTCGGCATCCGTCTTTTACCGGACGTTCCCGGCGGAGCACGCCGCCTTCTCAGGCTCCCTGACTTCGTCGGCGGAGCAGAGTCCGACCTTCTCACAGCGCAGCATGTCCTCCAAAAGCCAGAGCCCGGTGCCGGACTCTCCGCGCCTAGACTGCTTCTTTGACGGCCGGTCCTTCTCGGAGGGGAGGGAACGGAATCTGTCGCAGGAAGGCAGCAGGTCGCTGGCAAGCGACAGCTCGTCGAGCAAGTCTGAAGCAGACTGCCGTATTCGGGAGAAGTCGGACTACGCTGGATACGTCTACAAGGCGGCGGGAAGCCGCAAGGGTGAGCCATCTTCCTTTGCGGATGCCTGTTCTTTGGCTGTTAGAACCATCCAGAAACTGACTAAATATGGTTATGCTGTTGGGCCTGACTGTCAGCAGGTGTCTACCCCAGCAGAATGTTTTCAGAGGTCAGAGCCACCTAGTGGCATTCACAAATGCTCCAATATATGGCTTGCAAGTCACGTTATTGTACCGTGCTGGTGGTCATTCTCACCTGTTCTTTCCTGAGAAAACAAATTTGGCGTTGTAAAATCCGTGCTCCGGCAAGGCCAGAGCACACCTCTGTGGCCTTGCTATTCAGCAAGGCCATTGCAGTGGCAGCAGACATGACATCAATGCAAACCATGTATATTTTCGCGGTGTGGACACGGTGACAGAAGAACAAGATCACCTAAATCAAGCACTCTTGACCTGGTTTCAAAGGTCCCATATAAGGAGAAATTTGCTCGAATTATCTTCCTGCTTTCTGCTCTATGCTTACGCAGACGTTTGCTTTTTCTGATATGGAAAAGTTGTGCAATGCCACCATTAGAGCGTCTGGATTGGCTCTGGACACAGTAGTTACTTATCAAAAGGATAGACAGGTTTCGCTCTCTCGCCTCCGAGAAGGACCTGCCGTTGAAAAAGCAGCCCAGTGCACACTGTAGGGCCTGAGCGAATGTTGGTCGCTTCTTGTAGCAGCGTGTTTTAGTCCTGGCAGCTACATATAATATGCAGATTTAATTTTTAATCATTATAGCCCAGCTTTCTTATTACAATGTGTCTTAAAGGGATACTACAACGAAATTTCGGCGCTCATTTTTTGGTCTATATGTGTTCAAAAGAGCAGTATCACATGGCACATACCAATATCTTGTTAAAAAAAGTCTTGAAAAGGAATTTTAAAACGAATTAAACGATTAGCAAAGAGCACCTGGTGGATGTCGCTAACGCCTCGTTTGTAATGCTCGTCTAGGAACCTTGACAGCTAGTGACGGAGGTCGTCTCGCCTCCGGCCACGACGAGAGAAGGGGGAAAGGAGGAACTCCCCTCTTCCCGAGAATCCCTTTTGTGTGTCGCAGAAGTCGCTATTGTCCCCCTACAAGATTATAGAAGATTAACCCGTCACTCCAAAATTCGTACAGAAGCAGCCGCTTCGGTGGCTGGAACGACTAGGCCATCCTCTCGACGTCAGCCTCGCCGTAGTTTTGCTCGTCTTGAGACGACCTACGTCACGATTGCGTTGGATGTCACGTGCTCTAAGCTGGGCCTTCTCCGAGCGCTTGCCAGAGTGGGCCGTTTATAACGAAAAATACAGCCACCAGGATCAAAATACAAACGTGCGATTGTCATTTACGGATATTGTGGATCATATTCAACCTATTTTTGAACACGACGAAAATATTTCAAATTTCGTTGAAGTATTCCTTTAAACTGCATACGTAAAGTATTTGAAATAAATTGCAAAATTAGATGTGTGTGAGTAACAGATGTTGAATGTAATGTGTTTAGCTCCATTTGTATGGTCGTTCATGCCTACCAAGACTTGTCTGGTAAAACAAATATAGGCAATCAAAATTGGGTGCACGCTATATTGAAAAAGAAGCTCTTTTGGTTGATCAGCTAAGTTCCATCGGCTGCCCTAACCATTCATCTTTCAAAAGTTGAAAAAGGTAGTACTTTAAAGGACTTTAAAGTAATTTAAAGGAAGGACTTTGAAGTACTTTAAAGGAATTTTCACGGACACCCGATTCTCACAACTTAAAAAATGTTGCAAAATAATGATTGTGCTAATATATCAATCACCTCATGGTAACGGCGAAATTTCGAGCCTGCGAAATTATCCCAAAACCTACACTGTGCAAATTATTAAACTGCAAAAATAAAATTGTTTACAGTATTTAGAATCTAGTGCTTCCAGTTTTTGCGGACAATATACCCGCTAATATGGAAACCCGCAGTCTGGGCTATGGACAGCTATTTTGGGGACGAGCTGCGTAAATACGGGCATTTTTGTCTTGTTATCATGGATGCCAGTACCCTAGTTTTTAAAAAGCGAAAGGTACCAAAACTCTAACAAGATATCAGTGAACCCAAGAGACAAGATTGGAATTCACTTGAAAACGATGTTGTGACGCTTTCTTCCATCAAACATTTCACCGGTGCACGTAACGACAAATTTTCTTAAACCGCTTCTTGATAGCGCACGTTTATTTTCTGTATATATTGCCATTGATTCCACTCCTGCAATGGCTCTCCAGGGAAAGTCATTGCAGGAGTGATCTATAACCGGAAACAAAGAAGAATGAACCCTAAAGCAGCTAGGTCACCTCACTGTAGTCCTCGTTACTGTTTGGGGAACGGGTAGGAAGCTCTGAACCCACAAAGCTAATTTCTCTTATAAAAAGTAGACGATGTCAGGCGAGAAAGTGGAAACGGTCAGAGACCATTGTGAGTGTCAAACGTAAACAAAAAAAGCTCTCTGCTCAACTGAAAAAAGAAATTTGCAAATTCAAATGTGAGACGCCTTCCGCATCTATGCAGTATGTGAGAGAGTGGAGCTAAATGAATCGTGTATTTCTTGTTATTGCTATGCTTATTGATGCGTATGTTTTGACCCTGATTTGTTATTGCCGACAATTTTTTTCTGGAGAACGGAGGCGTCCATATTAACGAGACATGACAGTATTGTACTTTTCAACAACTGCACGGTAGTTCCATGTTTGCCCAATAGCCTTTTCTAGCACGAAATTATCTTCTATTTATTTACAAAGAAGCCTGCATCGTCGCTAGGCATTTTAGCGAGGGGTGGGTTTTACGAAGCATTCATAAAACATCGCTGGAATGTTTGTAATGTCTTTGTGTGGGAATCTCGTGTGCGCAGCTTTCCAGAAGTGCTGGTGTACGTTGAGCGATGGCTGCTGGAGTTACTACTCGTCCGAGAAGGTGACGCTTTTTCATCTCTTGTTTTCGAGTCGCGCTGCAAATGGTGTCCAAGAGTGTTGCTGACATGTGACCGGTTTCTTTTATGGCTACCAGGACACAACACCATTAGGCACGGTATCTGGCCACGACATTGCTGCTGTTTCCATGGTTCCCGGAGACGAGCCAAGGTGGTTGCTCACTTTACTTCTCCATTTTCCCGTTTCTTGGGGTGCTTCTGTTGGTGATTTAGACGGAACTTTTGAACGGAGGGTACGTGTTTCCCGTACCAGCAGTAGAAAATTTTGCTTGACTGTGTGCAAGTTTGAACCAGAAGCCCAGTGGCCTTTCCAAGGCATTGTGTAAATTTAGCTGGGAATTTAGCAGAAAAAGAGTGCATCGCTTCTGGCTCAGAAACATTCTCTGCTGTCGCCAAGGCCGAGGGAAGTGCCCATCGTGGCTGCCTGCGATCTTGCGTGTTGCCGCCTGTCGGCTGCTGCGCCAATCGGGCACCTTTAATTAGCAGACGGCCGCCCTAGGTGGAGATTTCAAGTTTTTCATTTCTAACTTTTTACTCGGGTAAGTTTGGTTAGTGAAATATTTATACCCTTGATGCACGTTCTTCAGACACCTCTGCGTCAAATCTTAGCTCGATACGTTCATAAATGAATTTATGTGGCCCCTTCAAACCTTCTTTGAACCCTTCGACTTGTCCCGTATATTAACGGTGTTCATATTTACGGGTCCCGACTGTAAGCACTCGACTCTGCTCAACACTCACTGCACATTCTCTGTCTCCCCGTTTCGCCCGTAGGATTAAGGTACACATTTTTTAGCTTTTATTTAGTCCTTCTTTTTCCCACACCCCTTGCTCTGCATCCAGCCCCGCCACCTCGCTGGTGCCGAACCTGTGGTGCTTCGAGGTGCATGCCCTCCAGTCTCAGTGCCGCCAGCTCCTGCTTGGCGTGCCGCTGCTCTCCGAGCGCCGCGAGTGGCTCGAGCGCCTGACGCGCCTCGTCTGCTCCGCTCCCGACGCCGGGCCGACGTCGGGGGCCCTGGCCCGAGCCACGCGGGGCGCCTGCACCTCAAGGAGGGCACCACCGGCTTCTGGCAGGTGGCCACCGTCGTGCTGCGAGGACGCTTCCTCGCGGTCGGGGTGGCCGGGTCGTCCGAGGTCGTCGACCTGCGCAGGGTCATGTCGGTCGGTGAGTACGCGCCCCGCCCCAAAGCCACAGCCGAGCCGCTGGTGCGTCGTACGAAAGACGCGGTGTTCGCTCCAGACGCGACGAGATCATTTTCTGTGGACACGCCTCACGCATGCTCGAAGCGTGCGTGCTTTATACGTATGTATGCATCGAACACGTCTGCAGACGGTACAAGTGTGGTCCCTCAATTTCTGCCCAACAACGTCGAAGAAGTGCCACGATGTTGCCTATCCTGGCAGTGGAACAGCTGCGGAGGTGAATGCAGCAGACGCCCGTTCTGCTGCGGGCGGTGACACCGCAGCGGGACGATCGGCGGAAACCAAGACAGACGCGAGACGAGACGCCGCAGTGGTTTTTCTTTTCTTTTTTTTCGCCGGCATTTCTTCAGCCAACTGCCAGAATCGCGACGTCCGACGGCGTGATGCGCCAGCTCCTGCGACGCGATTTGTTGCCACTTCGGGACCCCTTTCGACGCACGCTCGGGATGGGACGGTAAACGCACCGGTGGAGGACGCATTTCAGGCACTGTACCCACCATCCTAAACCGCTTCGCGACAAAGAAAAGCGATATATACGATGTGCGGAGGTTCAATGACTCCTAGTTGAAGTGAATGGGGATGTGTTCTTTTCTTGGTTCACTTTCTTATTTCACTTATTTCATTTTTCTTACGTCTCGCTTTTTTTTTTGTGTGTGTTGATGCACTTCTTGTTTTATTGATGCGTGTGTAAGGTGTACCCAATTTATCAAATCTCATAAACATGTAGTGATCTAGTGAATGAGGATGAAGACTAGACTGAGGGATGACAAAGAAGAAATGCTAAAGAATAGTTGATAGTCAGCTTTGTGTGTGTGTCTTGTCCTGTCTCATCATCTAGCGCTCAAGCTGTTTCCCCACTATCAGTGACCACGTACCAACTAGCTCAACCGAAATCGATATTCACATCCCAAACCACCTGGATGCTTTCTTTTACGAGTAACAACAACAGACATTCGCTGCAAAGCACGTTTTTCAGTAACAAAATGGCGTCTATAAGTTTGTGGCACTGCCGTGTGCTGCTATTCACTTTGTAAAACCTGCACCGTCATGCAGTCGGCAGTTCGAGGAATGACGGTTCTCGTAAGAGGCACGGGGCGTGCTTTTTGCGTCTGGCGGCTTTATTCTATCCAGACAAAGCCAAGCCGCTCGAATAGTAAACGCTCTCTTATGGTGTATTTGTATTATTGATACTCCGAGGTGTGGTGTTTAAATTCACGCTTGTGTATTTTATGCATTTTACAATGCTCCCTTTCTCATACTCTAATGTGCAGGCTGAACTTGATGGCACATTGGCTTTTTGAAAGAACAGCATAAATCGGTTTCTTTGACATACCACACTATGATTGACCACAGGCATACCCATAGGTAATGCATTTAGCATTTGAAATTATGAAAATGGTGAGGTCACCTAGAATCAAAGAAAATTTTCTTTTCTTTTTCTAGGAATAAACATACAACTATGCCTTGTTTTTTCATACAATCGTCAGATGAGCGTTTCAACATTTATTACAACAGAAAAGCAGGTGTAAGATAATTAAGCCTGTTAACATTTTTTCACCTTCATTTTGCAAAAATTAGTGCCACAGTGGCCTGCCATATTTCATGGTAGGCTAAACTTACCTCGAAGAAAAATTATTTGTTTAGGTGAATTTTAGTTTGTTTTGTTTTTCTTGCAAAATTTATTAATCATTTAATTACACCTATATACTAAATTAAATCTCACTTTGTTAAAAGAAACAGATTTATGTGGCTCCTTCAAAGTGCCAATGCGCCATCGGGTGCCCCATGTAGGAAGAATATTTTACAACCTGCCATCGCCATCTATAGCTGCATTTACAACAGAGACACCGAGGACGTAAAATATCATTCGCCATGTTGCACTGCCCTGTTGCCATCCCAGGGTTGCAGTTGCATGTTGGTATTGGTCGCGATATCCTTCCGCCTTCTTTCACAATATTTAGAAAAGGCAGAGTAGAGACTAGAAGTGATTGTATTGCTGGTATTTTTAAAGCTTTGGTGGGATTGGTGCCAATAAATTGTCTTATCACCGGAGAAGTGTTATGGTGCAAGATAACCGCTTGAGGAAAGGCGTTTATTATAGATGCTTCTTATAGACCTTCAAGCGCGCCCCACCAAAGCTTTTATGCTCTTATTTACCTGGAGAAGAGCAGTAAAAAACAATGTCTGCCTCTTTGTGGGGCATTACTAATTTCCCCGTTATGGTTTGTGGTGTGAATTAATATGGTTTTATGTGCATTTAAGATCAATCAGTTATTTTGTTAAAACTTGCATGTTACAAACACAAAAAGCTTTTTATTTTTTTTGTGACAACCAAATCTGGAAAGAACTACTTCATGTTGTGTATACACTATACCCAACTTGATTTCTCTCGTGAGGTGACAGCGATTATAGATCATTTGTATGATTGTGTCTGATGGGGATAAACAGCTCAATAAATGCAGACAAAGAAAACGACACAACCCCGACAGGAAACTGTACGAAGAAAAAGCAGGGGCTTTCCTGCAAGCAGAAATTAATTGCGTCGTGTAGGGTTAGTTGTCCCCTTTTTGTCCGTTGCATTTGGTTCCCTAAAGCACCTTTGGAAGTTCCCCAAGCTGCAAAGTCCCCTCAGCCGTTTGTGCTCCTAAATATTCTTCCAGTTTTAAGGAAAATTTTAGAAGATAAGAGCTATTCATTGATGCATTGCTATGAGCAAAATTCTCCCTGGTATGCAGCAATGTCCTTAGATTTACATGTTGACGAGCTCCACGGAATTCATTCAAAAACTGTCCTTGGTGGCTTGCACGTGAGTAGGTATGGGCACATAGCACGGGGGAAGACCGTTTTCGAACAACACTCTTTTTGTGCAAACTTTTTCTTCACCATAACAATCACAATAGAATCGCTTCCCCCCGCATGCAACGTGCATCCAACGTTCCGCCGATTCCGTCATTTCTTTCCGTATGGGACGGCCCGAAAACGTAGGGAGTGTCGCCTAGCGGACGTGCCAATAAAAAGGTGCCAGGCATATCTAGCAAGCCCGTCAACCGACTTTGACCTAGTAACGTCGGTATGCACATATTTTCTACAAAGTCCGTCAACATCAAGTTGCACCAGCTTCATTGCTCTTGCCCTATTGCTCATCGCACTTAGGGAGGAAGGGGTGCCCTCTACGCCCTGCATTGTCGAGGAGAGGGGATACGGGGTGCTTTACACCCGAGACGGCGCCGGAAGCGAGCAATGACATCTAAGAGCTGCGCTCTAAAGCTCTGAAAACCGCGAGACAACGTCTTCCGGACTTGCTCCGAGGACGTGTTCCCGTTTCCCAGCTTGAGAGTGCGTGCCTTTCCCTCTGTGGGTGTGCAGGCAAGGTGCTGCCGGACCAGACGTACCTGACGTACGGGGCGCCCAGGAGCGGGGCCTGTCCTTCCAGGTGCGGCTGCCCGGCCGGGTGCTGTACCTGCAGGCGGACCAGCCGAGGCACACAGACGCCTGGCTGGCCTCCGTGACCAGGGCCTGGCGCACCCCGCTGGACCCGGCCCTCTCGGACCAGTACCTCACCCAGGACGGGCTACCCGTGGCCGTAGAGCGCTGCATCAACTTCGTCAGCACCCACGGTGGGTGGGCCACGCCGGGCTGGGCAGCGGTGGTTTTCTTCCGCTAAATAATCCTGGTGTCGAGCTGTTCTAGTCGTTTGTAAGTTTTGCTCCTCGAGCGAAGCTGCCGAACGTTGGATGAGGTTGCTTTCAAAGCTGACCTTTTATCGGTAGTCCAGATACCAGCAGGTGCGAGCGAACCCGAAGAAAGAGCTTATTCGAGACGAGCACAAGCGATGGTGACCAGCAAGCAGTTATACTCGTGAAGGGTTCGTCCTCGGCGTCATCCGGAATTTACTCCCAGCTGGACAGGCGTGGTGGCCAATGGACTAGAAGAAGGGGACGAGGGACGAGGCAAAGACGAGTCCATGCCAATAGCAAAGCGTGACGCCTGGGTCCTCGTCCAGAGCACAGAAAAACAAACTGACTCTTCCGGCCGATTATTTAATGGCAGCCACTTTGTGATTGGAATGAATGACAGAGACGTGCTGTGCTCTTCCCCGTTCTCGTCTTCTTGCTTTCGCCGTTGACGATTCAACAGCGCCTGGAAGCGCATCTCCAACTGGTGGATTTGCCGTGTCTTCAAAGCGGTTCCTCGATTTTCGTCCGACATTGCCGTGGAAGTGTCGTGCTGTTGCCTCGCGCAATGCTGGCAGCAGCGGAGGCAGATGCAGCAGACGCCTGTTCTGCCGTAGGTCACTTTGAATCCAGGCGGTCGATGGAGACCAAAGCAGACGCAAATGGGTTGCCCACGACTAAGGCATTCGCATTCGGTCGCTTTTTTGCTGCAGCATTTCTGGGACCAACCGCCAGAATTGCAACATCCGATGGCACGCCGTCTGCTGCGGCGCAATTGGTTGCCATTTCGGGACCACTTTGGATGCGTGGGCAGAATAGCACGGCAGTCACGCCGGTCGGGAACGCGTTCCAGGCAGTGTTACACCGCCCTATAACAGTCCGGCACCGTAGTCCAGAACCAATGAAGGCGTGGTGTAGCTGGCAATCTCTTTTATGTGCCACATTCGTCGGTGGAAGGAGTTGGGGCTGGAGTTCAGTGCTGGTCAGTTGGAGCAATCAATAGTAGATGTGGAACAACTGAATGTTTATGCATATTTATTTGCCTTGCTGACTTCTTTTATTGTTCTACCTACACCATGCTGTGGCCTTTAAAAGTTAACTGGTACAACTTTGAAGTAAGGTAACCTGGGACCTTTAAGTCAAGCCCATTGGTCCAGGATGGTTGATTGGAAAGAGAAATATGGACGACGACAGATGAGATCCCACAACATCTCGAGGATGATTGCACAGAGCACGTGGAGGCATCCATCACCTGTCTCTGGACTACAGAAGCAGGATGCGTCCTCAGTTGATGTTTATTAATCATTCTCTATACACCTCCAGGCAGGTCTCACTGTCTTTGGAGTCGTTGCAACATGGTCCGGTTTTTACTCTATTGCTGTTTTGGCATCCATGTTTTGTTCGTGTTTCTTTGTCCCGCCTTGACTCAGACCTCCAGAAACCGTGGATCACGGATTAATTTAGAGTGCATTCTGTGCCTCTGCAGGGACACTCCTGACTGGCATCTACCGGCTGGCTGGTTCCAGCTCCAAGATCAAGAAGCTCGTGGATCACATGCTGAACGGTAGGACCTCAAAGCTACCTCCTTCCCGTCCCTAGTGGCCCAAATTACGGAGACGTCAGGCCTGGCACTTTCTGTACCCGTCAGAGCGGACAAATTATTGAACGTTTGGCCCAGTGCTTTCTGTACGCATTGGAGCGGGACATTTTTCTGCTCTTTGAATGAACTTGCGAAGTCGCCGAGTGATCCACACGAGCGTGCCCCTAGGAATTTTGATCTGCAATCTGCCGTTGTTCGGGGGACGAAGGATGTTAGAGTGGGCCGTACAAATCAGTGCGTCATCAGTAACACTCTTCTCTACGGGTGATCGGCTACAACATGATAATGCACAATGCCGCCTACTTGGGGCAGTGCCGGGGAATAGTTAGTGGGTACAGCAAAGGGAAGATGAGAACTTCTTGAAGCTTATGCAGTTAAGTAGTGAGTTCTAGTGTGTTACCTACCCGTGAACCCGAATACCCAAACCTCTTGCTGCGTCATATAAGTGTTCGTGAAACGTCTGAAGAGCATACGTTCGCAGCAAGGTCGTCTGTCAACAGTGGCGATAAACATGATGGATACCTTTAGCTGCCCAAAGGCTAGGGCTTTCAGTCCTATTTTAGAGTGCTCTTATGGCTCATCACGGCGCGTCGTCATTGATATCATCAGACTTGGTGATGCCTCTGTTATTCTTAAGGCCAAATGGAACAGCAATTCAGGCGTTTTCTCGGATGCTGTCGTGCCCCATCTTCCTTTACGCATGTAGCTCAGGCAAACGAACATCCTGCTCGCAAGTTTTCGTGAGTTTGCAGGCTGTATCGGTGCAGTGTCACGGAGTGTCTATTGACCGGGACAAACCGGGAATTGTCAGGGAAATTTAATTGGTGATGCGGTGAACAAACGAGGAATCTGTCAGGAAATTGTCAAAAGCGAGCCCGGTCAGGAAAATGAGACGGAAACGCCATCGAACTTCCTGGGGCTAAAGGCTCGACGACTGGGGCGTATGATAGATAGGCAATACTGCTTAGGCGAGACTGCAGTGCCTCTGCTCACCCGAATGTAGATGTGTGCTACCCGATGCTCTGAAACTGTGTAGTGTTGGAGCTCTGGATTGGAAGAGAGAATGGTCACTGTAGACTCACTCGGGTGGGAGTCGGTGCTAACTATCTTTGAGGGGAGTGAGGGATGTCGTGTTTCCGGAAGTGGCCACTTTGTTGATGATGTAGGCGGCAAGAAAGTGCTTGTTTAATCCGGACTTAATAGAATCCGAATATATCGGGCTCTGCAAGTTGGATGCAACCCGTGCAAAGTGATCACACTCAAAGTGCTCAGTGCTCAATGTGCCGCAAAATGTTTTCTTTGAGCAACGCATGGAAACACTGCGGCAGTTTCCAGTCACGCATCGAGCAAAAAGCACCTTGCTGCTGTGAAGTTGCACTCAATCCGTTCCCAATCTGGACTTATGTCGCACTTTGTACGGCCGCAGACGCACGTTTCAGGCCGGATGACGAGACGCGCACATGTGCCCTGTGAGGAGCCTGCAGCCACCACAACAAGTGTGAAGACGTTATGGGCGGCTTTCTACTGAAGAGCGTTGTGACAAAGGCCAGAAATAATTTGGTGCTTCAACTTCGATAGCCGATTCACGGATCCCTTTGGTCTACAGCAGCAACGGCCTCAGTCGTCCCTCATACATGTTTCCCGCGTGGGTAGTCGCTGCAAAACTTCAGTTAGCGAAGGACAAGGTGGGGTATACCCCGTCTGCCACGGTATTGTGCCCCTACTTCCCGGAATAAGCTGCTATATCGAAGCCTCGCCAGTGTGCATTTCGAAAATAGTTGTTTTGTTTGACGATTCTCTCAACAAAGTGACTCCGAAGCAACAGATGGATGTGCTTGTCAAATATTGAGGACGCCACTACCTGTTGAAGACACAGTACCTCACTTCATGCTTCCTGGGCCACACCTCTGCGGGTGCGGACGCCTCTACAGTGGTCAGGGAATTTCACCTGAAATTGTCAGGAAAAACCTGGAAAAGTCAGGGAATTTCAAGATAATATTTTGCTCAGACACCCTGAGTGTCGTCGGGTGAGGGGGGCAAGAGGGGCAATAGACCTTTTGCCATATTACCCAGGCACCAAAGCGAATGCCGAGAATGTAGGTGCGTGCGCTGCACGTGCTGGCGTCTGCAGCGGTAACTGTTTGAAAGCAAAAATCCAAGACAGATGGCACTTTACATGTGCATTTCACAAACACCTTATTTTGGTTATTTACTTGGAATCTTTTATAGGGAAAAGTCGAGCATGTGTGCCTATGTTCCCAGCATTCTCTTTGATGCTCGGGTAATGTAGTGAAAGGTCTATTGCCTGCCTTCAGACTTTTTCTGAATGAAAGAATAGATGTTTATTACTGAAAGTTGTGCTGAGCCCTCTTGACTTGGGTCAGTTGGGTCGGTCGGGACACTGTTTGGGGGAGAGGAAGGAAACTCCCTGTGCCCCTCCCCTTTCGTCTCCGACGCCCCTGATGCAGACAGCGCCTGCTCAAATATTTCTGTTTGCATCTTTTCCATTGACCGTTTCAGACCCGTGGACACTTCACCTGACCACCGAGGAGTATTCGCCTCATGATGTCTCCAATGCTCTCAAGCGTTACCTGCGAGGTTTCAAGGACTGCCTCCTGACAGCGGAGCTGTATCCCCGGTGGATCCAGTCAAGCAGTATGTGATCTTTGCCTGATAAGTGTGCGTGTTCAGCCCAAGACTCGCTTTGGCAAGCTTAGGCCTGCTTCAGACGGGGCAACTTTTCCTCAGCGTCTTGACTTCGCAACACCAGCAACACTGGCCTCCGGCATGCACACACAGCTTCTCCTGACGATCAAATTGCTGCGTTTTTTTTGTCATCATTAATAAAAGTTTAAATGTATCGCACTACGTACGCGCAACGTTTCACAATAATAATTTGTTTCTCTATCTTTTGGCTGTGTTGAGTATGCTATTTCATCTCTTTGAAACAAGTTTGTCTCAAAAACCATCTGCAGTCGCCGACCGATTTTTTGGACACACGATAATTCGGACTTGTTAGATATTTCGGACCTAAAGGAGGAATTGTGACATACCCGATAGAAATAGTGCATATTCACGACCGATGTTTCGAGCAGCTTGAAGTCAGAAAGTTATATTTTTCGTACAAAATCTTGTGAGCGATCAGCGGAAACACCACCGAGGAAGCGGCCATATTGGATTCAATGTTGGCTGCACATGGATTGGCTTGGTTTGGCAGCGCTACTTGAGTACTGTTAAGTCCTACCGCTAGGTAATGCTGTACAACTTTTTTCTCTAGCTGCACGTCATTATCATCATTGCTGTAGTTACCATTTTGCTTTGTTCATTCAGCCGTTGCAGTCGTGGACTTGCGCCTCTCATCACGATCTTGCCATCGATGAATCGTAATGAAATAAGTTTACTCTGGCTACACAACACAAAAATAACAACAACAAAGCGTTTCGCCACGTATCCGGGTGGCGAAACGTCTTTGTTGTTGTTATTTTTGTGTTAATGTTAAGCCAGAGTAAACTTATTTCATTATGTCTACCACTGGCTTTTGGAACATATTTGCGTTCGATGAATCATGTTATCGGATCTACGCTGTCTTGGATGTCATTGCCCCATCTGTTCTTCCGCCGCCACGATGATGCATCGCTAAAAGCGCAAGAGAGTACTCGACCATAACGCTAGAAAAGAGGCAGCAATTCTCAAGCTAGTAGAAAGTTGCCGAACGCAAACGAAGTCATAGCAGTAATGGAAGTGCTGCGCCATTTGTGCGTAATTGACGACCGTGAAGTCTGCTACATCTTGCGCCAAGGTGCCGTTTTAGCTAAGAATTCGCCACACCTGCGCCTAGATGGTGAAAATTAAAAATTTATATATTTTTTTATTGGTTGACCTTAAATATTTAAAGAAGTAGGAAGAAAGAAAAACGGTAGAAATATGTATTTCACAGCGTTTGTACTCACTGTATACGTTGTTTCATCTTAGGTCAGAACACAGTCAGAAGTCTCGAACACATACAACACGAACACACATAGAAAAAGCATGGCAATCACGGTACATTCGCTGCATTTGATTGGTTTGATCGATGAAGGAAAAATTACAGGAAGATGGTCGAATGTCTCTGTCGCACTTTGACGCTCTTTGGTTGATCCCATTGGCTCGTAGCGTCGGCTGCGCTTATAAATTGAGGTGAAACAAAGTTTTAAGATTGCTCGTCCACCAAGCTGGCCAGATGATATGCTGGCGAGCTTGATCGCCGACATCCTCTAAACTTTCAGGCGATGTCGGAGATGTGAGGAGCCAAAGTCGCGAGAAAACATTGCAAAATAGTAGGATAGCGGCTACTGCGATAAGACAGAACCAGGCTCTTGTACTCCTGGTGAGATCACTTGATTACGTCTGCTGTATGCTTTCGTGGCGCCTCTCACCAGCCCACGCGCGTCGAGCTTCACCGCCTTGCGCCGGAGTGCTAGGAGTAGCGGCTGTGCATGGGTGAGCCGTCTGGTTCTAGCAATACATGTAAATTATGTTCAGTGCCATTGCAGGTTCACATTCTTTGGTCTCGATTATATGATCTCGTTTTCAAATGCTGCGTCGAGAAAGAAAAAAATATGTGGTGCTTTATTTGAATAAATGTAAGCGCAAGAGTAGGTTTTCATAATATTTGTGCGTGTTTTTTTTTTTTTCAGTTTATAATATTTAAGTCTTGAGTTTGGTAACGATAAAATTTAGTAGGTGCATTTTACTGATAGACATGTTAGCGATTGTGTTGGTTTTTGGTGGCATTTTACAGAAATTATACATACAGACTAAATAATTTATCGGTTGTAAAAGTGGGAGAGGAGAGAGGCTTTACCCAAACTGAAGTGTGATTCATTTCTCATCAATTTGTTTAGTACCAATCGTAAATGGAGCCTACTCTGACCAGAGCCCTATTTCTAAAACAAAAGCTCTGTGTACCTTTTGTGCCCTATTTGTTTTTATTACAAAGGGTAACAAGTAATATGCTCCAGTGTCAAAGAGAAACCCTCAGTCATTATCAAACATAAACTCATTTAGCGATGCAATCAATTTTTTTTTTTCAAGGGATATGTTAACAGACGTTGGCATCTGCTCCAAAAGCTGACAGTGGCTGCTCCAAACGAATATTTTGCCTGCTACAGAACCTGCTCCAAAACGTCAAATGCTGCTTCCATCACTGTCATAGCCAAGGCTATGGCAGCGTAAGCCTGGGCGTAATATGAAACAAGGTGCGCAGGTGTAACCTGAAGCATGGCACTATTTACAAGCCTGCTTTGGCGTAATAAAGGCAAGTTTTTTAATCTGCCGATTCTTCCGACATTTAGACATTTTTTCGCTCCCTGCATTAGTCCAAAAAGTCATGTCGGCGGCTGTATTTCAAACCATAACCAAATTAAGCCTTTTATCCCATCACCGCCACATGGCAGATCACATGAAAATATTGCGTCCCCAGTTGGCTGCTGCCACTTCAAAAGTCTCCAGGTTGTTGAAGTTGCTCACCCGTTTCGAACTGGACTCAATCCGGGCAATTCATGTCGCAGCGCGAGGATCTAGGAAATCATAAAGAACAACTCATTAGCCACCCCAAAATTGCTGGGAAATTGCCCCGTTTGAGGCGGGCCTTAGGTTTTCGTTTTGGTAATGGGTACTGGAATGTGACCCAGTGAGAGTCTTTTCCTGCTGAGCCTCTATCGATCGTTACGTATCTTCGCAGAAAGGGAGGTACCGTAATCCCTGGTTATAACGAAATCGCTTTTTGTAGCATGAGCTACACTGGCCAAGGTTGAGCAGGTTCGCGTGGCTCGCATAATGAGCCGTGCTCCGTGCTGTGCAAGCGCGAGGAGCAGTGACGTCACACGGCGCACAGCTGGCGCGCAGGAGACGTCGCTGCAGCGCGCTCCGCCACCATTGCCGCGCGCCTTGCCGGTCTGCACATTCCAGAGGAGTGACGTCATAGCCGCGGCAGACGCACTGGCGCCGCCGCGTGCCCAGCTGTCCGCCTCCGTTGCGCAGTAGCCAAGTCTGGCGTTGCACCGGAGCCGCTTGATAGCGCCTCTCATTTTGTGCGCCTAAGCTCACGCTACGTATATCCTGGCATAGCCGAGCTAGGCCACCGCAATTTTTTCGAATCATTGTTTTTATCGAAGTTCAAAGTGGTCCCGACCGAAATGCAATCATTTTTAACTGGATTATTCAAAGTGTATCGGCGGCCGGCCCGCGCTTATTACGAAGGCTGAGGTGCCGATCGCATGCAAGCCTACACGGAGACCCTTGCGTTCCCTCCCCTTCTTCACCGAGGCAAACGGCAAACTGGGAAGACTGAGTAAACGGGTGACGTAGGGCAGAGCGCGCAGGAGCTGGCAGAGCGCATCTTCCCGATGCCGATGCGCCGACGCCAAAACGCGGACAAGGAGCAGCGGGAGCAGCGTCAATGTTCTGACGCTACTCACGGCGCCCGTGGCCGACGCGCGTTTGACTCCTGTCGGAACCGGGTCAAGGGAGCGTGGAGCCCGGAGGAGATCATCCGTTCGGGCGCCACCAACGCGCGTGCCTGAGCGGGCACACTTGCGACGCACTACACGTGCACGTGCGTCGTATGGGAGATTGGGAGTGTTTACCGAAACTCGCTTAGATCTGCGAGGTTGAGTAAAGTGGCTGGCCCAAGTCCGAAATCGCCAAAGAATCTGACATTCCGTCATCAGCTGGTCGACAATGTTCATCATTTTGCAGAAAAAGCAAGGCATATTGGACGGTTTCAAGAAGTTCCGAGAAAGCGCGCCTGCAACCCGAAGATGAAAGATTGCCAACTGCTTGCGCACGTCGGATCTTTTCTCGCGAGCATGCTTGCCGACCGGCGCCACGATTACCATAGATGCCACAATCTCTACAGGAGTGTGACAACCTGTCGGCAAAGCCACCAAAAATAACTGATTCATTCGCGCTTGTCGATGCGGACGTTCCCATTGTAGCTTCTGTCACGGATGCTGCGATCGTAGACCTTGAGTGCGGCCAAAGTAAGTAAACACCAAGTGACGTTGGAGAGGCACCTCGGGAAGCGCTGACGACTGCGGAGACGCAAAGCATCCTACGGTGGCTTCGAAACAAAGTGGAGTGCAGCAGCGGTGACAGTGTTCTTGCGATGCCTGGAGCAGTTCGAGGAGAACTGATGTCCGGATGAAATTATATGCAACTTTACTCGGTAAAGCAGCCACGAGATTTTGGTAACCAAAGTTTGTTTGATTAAATATATGGTTAGAGTGTTCTGCAGTGTTCCTGTCCACCTTCGAGGCTGCTGGCACTGTTTTTTTTTTTTGCTGTATTGCTTTTATCGAATTGCCCGTTTCTTTGCTGTTCCACTGACTTCGTTGTATGAGCGATTGCTCTAGAGATGCATACACATTTAAATGCAATAGCTAGTTGTATTATCCTGGCAGGAGAGCCACTAGATGATAAATGCATCACTTTTTCTAGGGGTCTATTCAGATGGTACACTTTCACAAATACTAATTTGGCCATCTACAAAAATTATTTGCAAGCAAGTTATTTTTTTTTATCTCATTTTATTCTATTGTGTTTTATTGTATTGTATTGTCAGAAACAAAAGGGTTTGGGGAAATTAAAGGTCTGCCTCTCAGATGGGAAATTTTTTTGTCTTGAGTGGGAATCTGTAACAATATAACGGTAAGTTGCAAAACAGTGCCAACTTCAGCAGACAATGACCAAGCGTGTTAGCTCATCATAGCATGGAACGTGTGGAGCGAAAACTTGTTCTGCACCCTCGAACCTAGGGGATCATATCTGGGCTCAATCCCCGCCCTAGCCCGGTTCTATCTGGTCGAGCTTCGCGCTGCACCAGGCAAATTTTTCCTCTACTGCATTGAGCTAGCGTTGCCATACCTCAAAGGTAGACCGTGCTCTCGTTCAGTTTGCTTTTGCATAGGGGAAAGACTAAGCAGTTTGGGTCATTTTTTCGTCGCAGAGTGCCAGCACCCGTCCGAGAGGCAGAAGATGGTGAAGAACCTGCTGAACGAGCTCCCCAGCGTCAACTACCAGCTGCTGAAGAGGCTCATCGGACACCTGAAGAGGTCACTTGACTTACTGTGTATCTGCGGGGAGGCATTGGAAGTGCCTGAAAAAAATTCATTTTAAGCGTCCCCAAATTTTTTTATTTAGTTATCTGATTTTATTTGCATTGTACCTATATTGTCTCATGGGCATTATTGTAGGAGGGTTATGCTAAGTATATAGAAAAGCACGAAAAAAAAAAAAAAGTCATTTTCATTTATGCAAACAAGCTGTTCCCGAAAATTGTCCCACTCTCTGGACACCTTGACAAAAAAAATTAATTTGCAAAACAGTGGTTTATAGCAACGTACATGAACCTTCTTCTGGTTATTACAACGAGAAGAGCATAGAGGGGCTTCAATGGATATGCTGTTTTATCAACTCCAGTATTGTTGTAGAATGTATGACAAAAAAATTAATCTATACACATACTGTAATATCCCGTAAGAATGACCACCCGAAATGAAGAGATACATGAGGGAAAATACGGGGCGGGCCATCTTTGGGAATGCTGCAACAGCAAAACTTTATCAAAAATTAGTGAACCCTCCCCCGCTACAAACCACGTGAAACGGGAACTGATGCCACAGATTACAGACACAACAGATTCGCGTTTCATGGAGCAATAAGCAGGGAAACCGCTACGAACTCGCATATCACGGAAACCAATATCGTACGTTCAAGCCGCAGACAAAGAAGGAAAAAAGCTAGAATGAATTACAAGCTTGCGTGCAGTGAGAACGGATAGCGCGGACGGAACGAATAATGCGGACGCAACTTATTCGCACCATTATATGGTGCAAATAATACAACGCTATTCACTGCAAACACGCTTGTCACACGTGCCGGTACTGTAGATCGTGCTGTTCATTGAGCTCTTTTGTTAAAGTTCTTTCCACCTTGAGCACCGTTGTTCGAGAACAGGGCTGAACTTTGCGAGTTCAGTGTGCAATCTGAGCATCGCGGCGCTGCGCCACTGCTCACCGGGTTACATTAAGACCAGTTGGCCAAGTTCTGGCGAGGCTACCCGCCACTGAGGTGTCGGCTCGTGCTCTCTCTTCTTCAGCATCAGCGACCACAGCGACCGCAACTTCATGCCCGTGCTGAACCTGGCCCCTGTGTTCGGGCCCTCTGTGCTGTACAAGCAACAGCCGCAGCCGCCGGAAGGCGAGGGCCAGGCTAGCTTCGAGGAGAGCAATGCCTCTATGGACGTGGTGGCCGACCTCCTCTCTGGCTACTCTCACCTCTTTGAGGTGAGCTCGCACCCTGCCGGATAATTTTTATATTGAATCGTGGCTGCCACCCGTGTGGCGGGGATGTCCGGGTCAGCTGCCATCTCCCTTGGCCAGACTAGAGCTGTTAGATTCTAACACACGGGCAACCTACAGCAATGTGGTGTTGCAAGTAAACAATAAAATTAAACTGCACAAAAAGAAACGAAGGACAAGAAGATGAAGTACACACACAAACCACTAACACAGTGCTTCGTGTTCGTACTGCGTCTTCTTGTCCTTCGTTTTTTTTGCGCCATTTATTTTTATTGTTAACACGCACTACGAACTCACCCAACTTTCCACCGTATTGCAAGTGAGTGTTGTTTTGAGGAAGATTTTAAACCAGGTAAAATAGGCTACTGACTTTTTGGATTTGACGTGCATTGTTTTGTGACGCTCTTTGGAACGACACAGAAACGGCTACTTCGTCGCAAAGGCGAAAGGTGCTCAACCCTTACAACGAGGGAACTTGGACGAAAAATATTTTTACTGGTCCCGCGGATTTCGTCATAAAGCGGTTTGACTGTAGTGCGTCTTTGCCGACCAACCAGGCTTTATTTGGGGAAACATCACTCGAAGTGTGTATTTTTGAAACAGGAGGTTGAAAAGGATAAATGGAAAGATGGCAAGATAGAAGTATGGGTGCTTTTTTTTTTTTTAGAGGTTCGTTTGTTTATTTATTACTTCTTGATTTTTACAGTGCACCTGTATCAAGTCATTTTTCATTGAATTATTAATTGTGATACTTTTTTTTCCTTCTTTTCTTTTTTGGTTGGGATAGAATTTTGCTTTTGCTTGCTCAATGCAGGTTGACCCGGCCGAGATGGAGAAGGAGAAGAAGATCCAGGCAGCACTGGACCTACTCAGGGAAGCCAAGATTGCTCAGGTGTGGCATTGTTGTCTCGCTGGCCTTTCCAGTTTACTACGGTCACAGACAGGACGAGAGAGGCAGAGAAGTCGTTCAGTTGTCGTGCCCAAGGTCGGGCTTCCGAAGAACGTGCCCTGCCATTCTTGTCTTGTTTGTGACCGTAGCCAGCTTCGGCGTGCACTAGGTGCAAACGTCTCTATGCATTTCAGAGGCCGGCCGGAGACATTCTGGTTGGTGTGTACGTGTACAGCAAGGACTGGGGACACTGCATCAACGTCAAGGTAGGAGCTCCGTACCGACCGGAACCACGGGCCGACTTTGGGGCCGTGGACCTACGGCTTCCACCTTGAAAACGTTTGTCTGTTTGTTTGCCCGTAACACACTTAAAAGCCAACGGGTATATCCGACCTCGCCGACGTAGCGTACCTGGACGTACGAGGCCGAGGGATGGCTGCCGTTGCTCGAGCATTCGGGGAGGAAGGTGAATCCGGGAAATTACGTCGCTTCGGTCTCGTTGGGAAAGACGCCCTTGTCGAGTGCAGCGGAAACGGTTGTGCTACAATCGGGCGTTTACGTACGAAATGCAGCTGTACTAGAGCCACTAGGTAGACTGCGTTTAGATTGTCAGCACTGCGTCCCCAGATTTTATGATGGGCACCGCCATCTTCGTGCTTAGTGTAGAGCGAATGCAATTGACAGTCGTCACAATTCGAAAGTGCGACTTCCTCCGCTTTAGATGCAGCATTTGGGAGCTAGGGTGACACTGTCTCGCTCTGTCACGGACTGTTCCAACGTTTGTGGAGGATGTAAAAGCGTTTCCCGAAGTTTCAGATGAAGCTTCGAATAACTGGCAACTGTGGTTTCAAAGCACGAAGACGGCCAAAGTGTCGTTACTCGGGACCGTGGTTTATTTAGTGGCTCGAGCCGGTACAGAGACGGCTACACAGTCGTCTTTGTTACGGCCGTACCCGTTCGCAAGTCGGTCCGGCCGACCACCTTGCAGCGGGTGCTTGCGTAGGCCACCGCCTCTGAATGCCTCCCTCTGGAGCGCTTGCGTGACGCCCAAGAACCGGGCCTGGCAACCTTTGCAGCTCTCTCCCGGCATGACGGCGGGGGCGCTGTGCAAGCTCACCATGTCGCAGCTGGACATCAAGGAGCCGTCCAACAAGATGGCCGTCTTCGAAGTGGTCCACGACCAGGACCTCGGTGGGCATTACTTTCTGTCTCGGCGTTCTCAAATGTAGCTCTGTTCCGGTGGGACCTCCCATGGACTTTTTCCGCATTTACGAGCAGGAACTGTTTTGGCAGGCCTTCCAAGCCTGATGATGTTAACATTTCTGGGACCACGAAGGTCTACAGACATCACGAAGTTGGGGATTTAGTGAGGTTTTCACGGTGTCCTTCTCAACATAAGTGTGGATTGGTCGTCTTTACAGAAGAATTAGAAAGATCTTCAACAAACCTCTCGCTAACCGATCTTTACTAACCGATCCTTTAGCTAGCCTGGTCATAGAATATTTCATGAAGTTTGCTAGAAGCAATGCTATAGTGGGGATTGTATGTGCTCTCATTTGACCGCAAGTTTGTGGGGGCACAAAATGCGACGGCACCTTTTTTTGGCGCTTTTATGAAAAGGCTGTATGCCTAGGTCGTAGGCTTTCCAGTTTTGACCGAAATACGCCAATAAACATGCGTCAATGTTAAAAACACAAAATTAGTCAAAACCGAAGAAACCAACAAAAACTGGTGTAAAAATATCGAAAAACACCGGTTTCTGGAAATTTTGTTTCTGCTGGGACTGTTTTTGTTGAAACCTTCCCTTTTGCACTTGAACTCGCAGTTTTTCATTTTATTTTTTCACCAATCGCTTCCAGCCTCTTTCTGTCTGAAACAGATCACCTAAAACATTAATATGTGAAACAAGAATTAACATAAAAAGCATCTGCTGATTTTTCTCCCAAATAAATACTAAAAAATCTTCGCCCTACCTACTATAGTATGTTTCACCTTACGATGGTCTGCGGATCACACTACAAACCATCGAAGCCGATCCCATGCTGTGACAGTGTGAGTGTCACATGACCTTTGGGAGGGGAGCAGCGACATGTGGAAATCGTGGTCACACGCTTTCCGCATTTTCAGGGTCATAGTCCGAAAGGAGCTTTCCTTTACTACTTCTATTGAGTTAAATTTCATCTCCGTTTGCAGCATGACGCTTGTACAGACTCATAATTGCATTCTGCACAGAACGCTACGAGCAGCCCGCGCGCTACAATTGCGCAGGATCCTCGCAGGAAAACGACCCTGGATTCTCTTCTTTTTCAGAGCGACCGCTGCACCACAGCGAACCGGTTCTGTCGGTGGTTGTACGCTGGGCGGCTTGGGACAGCGCATTTGCAAAGTCTAACTTTCTCTGCGTCAAGAACAACTTCCTCTACGACGAAGTGGCACCCCTCGTCACGGTAACGCATCAAACCCCCCCCCACTGAATAGCAGCGCCTAACGACACCTCCGACATCTCAACGCTTAAAATCATTAAGAAATTTTAATGACTCGGGAGAACCATGGCAACGTAGAAGGGCAACAGCCCGTACCATGGAGGCCTGTAGTGTCGCGTCTAGGGATGCTGATTATGTGACGATAAAATGCACGAGACGAGGACATGTTGCCAGTTAGCTCAAGCTTCATCTGAAATCGTAGAACACGCTTTTCCGTCCTCCAGAGGTTTCAAAACAGTCAGTGACAGAGAAAAATTATATCAGCGACTCTCCAGTTGGTCTCCTCTAAGAGAGGAGTGCCGATACTTTGAGCCAGTGGTTCTCAAACGGGGACCTGCAAACCCTAGGGGGTACCTGAGGGCCTTCTGAAAGCCAAGCATTACAACTACTTCTATTTTGTTGATGCTGGCCATCCCACAAAAGCTAAATAAAGCAAATCATATATGCTAAGCGTAGTAGGGCTGGTTCCTCTTGGTTTTGAAGCTTTTCATGTCATTGTAATCTTCCGATACACCCCTCCCTCCCCGGAGTCACTTGGGCCGATTCAGAAGGGGTTCCGAAATAGGGTTGAGAGCTAGTGCTCTAAACATATTTTACCTAGTAGCTCCGGGCTGACCCTTTGAAAGACTAATGTTGTTGGTCGTGTTTCAGAATCACCAGCCACTTTCGGTGTTCAGCGAACTGCGGTTTGCCGATGCACGCCAGAAGAGCTTCAAGAAGTCGGTGTTCGAGTTTACAGGGGGCAAGATTACTCACTACAAAGATACAAAGGTAGGGTCGACCAAAGGGAAGTTCCACTCTTTTGGTCCAAAAAGAAAGGCACCTCAAAAATCGCTTGGCTTAAACGTCCTGTCAAATGCACTCGAGGGAGTTTTCAACAAACAGCACTCTTTTTAGTGGAGACTTTTCCCGAAAAATTTACTGGGGAAATTGATGTCATGCCATGTTACACTGATGTTATGTGATAGTACTATGACGTGACACTAATCTCAAGTGACATCATGTTACCCAGACATGACATGTGACACAGACTTGGCATCAAGTGACATGAACGTCGTGCGACGTCACGCCGCCCAGATTTGCGTATATATCACTAATGCATTCTACATCTCGGATGTTTAAAAGGAAATCAAAAGAGTGCCTCAATTTTTTTGGTAATGTTTTTAATAGGAGTTGTACTTTAGGATTGAATGCTGTTGCTCAAGCTCTACTGGCACATTGATGATTGATTGGACCCACTTTCTGCAGGCTAGTCAGTTGGTGAACCAGTGGAACATTGAAGACGTGGTCTGGTACATCGGGTGTGAGTCCCGCCGCAGTCCCCCTCCAAGTGAGTGCCTCCTTCTTCGTCCGTGACGACGGAGCGCGTGACCCACGCTTTCTGCTCTGCAGGTGGAACTTCACCTTTGTGCTCCGCCAGGGGGACATCAAACGGTGAGTACCGTTTCCTTTTTTGATGTTGCCTCGTCTAGCCTTCGCACAAAAGGGAAACCACTTCTTATCGATGGACCGGTTCCGGCGGCTGTTCGGGCTCTAAATTTGTGGAACTTATAGGACAGTTGGATAAAGAGACGATTGACACTTGCTCGTTTCTTACTGATTGCAACCAGTGAGCTTCGTTGCTGCACTCTCAGAGCCGAGTGTTTCGAAGCAGTATCCAGAAACAGTTTTGTTACATCTTAAAACGTAAGCCTCAGAAACAACACGCGAAAACGTTGCGGCCGAGAGAACAACATGTGGCGTCGGCACTGTAGTGGTACTCCCTAGCAGGTAGCACTTCACTCCCATTGCCTTACGTAAGCGATCGTGTGACCACAGCGACAAAATCGTTGTACATATTTTTTTTAGATATGTACTATCAGGGAAAAATGAAATGCAAACAGAGGAACGCGTGGCTCGCAGTACAGGCTGCGCCGCCTGGATGTTAGCCTAGGGTCGAGGGGCTGAGCACGTGCTCTAGCTGCTTCTGACGCCGAGCTTCCTCACACCGCACGCGTTGAGCAAGAAACGATAGCGGTGATAGCTTTCTGCGCACTAGAGGCGCACTGCCGAAGCTTGGGAAGCGCCGAGCGAAGGGCGTATACACGTTGGAGTAGGCCACGCACCCTCGATCCTAGGCTAACTTCCAGGCGGCGCTGCCTGTACCACGAGCCACGCGCTCCTCTGTTTGCATTTCATTTTTCCCCGATAGTAGGCTGATTTTGTTGTTCTTGCAATTTTTTTTAATATGTACAATAATTTTTTTTATTGTGATATTCTTTTAATGCATACAATGAATTGAAGTTGGTAAATCTTGGCGCACCGTTTACATACTGATACCCGTACTGCAACTTTTGACGAGAATACCACTCGTAAGAAGCAGCGATACTGGTCTCAATACATAAAAGACAACCGAGATTAGCCTATTCCCCCTTTTTGTTCAGCAACAAACTCGGTGGTGCCACCTAATGGGTAGCTTTAGCGCCAGTGGCATAGCCCGGAATTCCTTTGCGGGGGGGGGGGGGAAGGGGAAGGGGAAGGGAAGGGAAGGGGGCGGGCAAGCGGTCGGGCAGGCTTTGAGGGGGAGGAGGAGGAGGAGAGGAGTGGCTGGGATGAACATGACTCGGGTTGCGGGGAGGGGCTGCTGAAGCCCCATAAGCTCCCCCCCCGGCTACTGCTTGGCACACTTTTGGTTCACGTATATTTTCAAATTATTTACTCATCATTCGTTTATCACGAGAGTGGAATAAGTCTGACAGTGCAATAAGTGGCCATTTTCGGAAGATGCCGTGTATATTTGATTTCGCAAATACTGCGAAACCTGTCTAGTTCAGAACCAGAAGTATTTGGGGGCTATTTGCACACCGGCGCCACCACGTTTCGACTTGCGCAAGAAAGAGCGAATACCAATGACAGTTTTGTCGGGTATAACTGAAATATTGCCGCGCATTGTTTTTTTCCGTCTCGGGTTTTAGTATGGTGCCTAGAAGACGTCTCCGGCTGGTGCGTTTATCGCGTCCAAAAGAGTGGTCCCTCGATTTCCGCCCGGTGATGTCGTAGGGGTGTCACGGTACCGCCGCTGCAATACCGGCAGTGTCGAGGCAGCAGCAGCGGATGTGGCAGACGCCTGTTTTGCCGCAGGTCGTTCTCTAGTTCGACAGTCCACAGACTGCTTCGGCAGTCGGAATGTTGCGCCGACGGCTGCTCTCGCGTTCACTCCTACTCCCTGGCGGAAGTTCTGCCGCCAGTTGTCGCCACATCCGACGGCACGACACTCCGGCTCTTGGGATGTCATTCGTTGCCACTTGCGGACCACTCTCGAATAAGACGCTCAGCACAGCGATCGGAGACGCATTCTAAGCACCATACAGTCGCGGCTGCCTCGCTCGGAGCGATGTTGCAACGCGACGGCGTTTCTCTCGCACGGACAGGACGAAGGAGCGTCCCTTCTTCGGCCACTGCGTCAGCCTGAGCGTCCAGGAGGAGTTTGAGAAGTGGCTGGCCGCCATGCTGAACGCCGAGTTCCCGCACGGCATCTTCCCTCCCCAGCCGGAACCCCTGCCCGACCTCCTCGGCTGAACGAGCCCTCAGACCCCAATTTCTCACCCATCTCCCGCGTCCTCTCGAGACAATCCCAGAGACTGCCATGAAGGGGCCACTGCTCGTTTAGGGTTCGTCTAAGTTCAAGCACAGGCGACGCAAAGTTGTGACGGGGCTAAGCAAGCAGCACCAAAAGTGTGTCGTTGCACCACTTGTCTTTTGGGTATGCTACCCCCCACCCCTAAACAAATTGCATGCACTGAATGCCCCGTGATCCTGCGCCTTTTTCTGTGCACGACTGGCGACAGCAAACGAACAATGATGATGAGCGTTGTGACGGTGCACTTTTGGCGCCGTTTGATTGGCTCTGTCGTGGCTAGAGTCGGTGGCGACGTGGGTTTGCTTCTATTTATTTTCGCTTGCGGCCGTCGAATCTCTTAATTTTTATCATACGCGAAGCGTAATACTTGTTTGTCAGTTCGCTCTTCTTTTAGCAAGCACAACTTTTAAAGTTTGTATTTGTAGAGTTTATAGAAACTTAGGTTAAGAACGAGAGCCCATAGGGACTGGAAGAGCCTTGAGGAACACGTACAGACACCCTTGTTGTCCTTTTTTGTTTGCTATTGTTTTTAAAGTGTATTTTTGTTACAGTAGAAAATTGTTGTTTTCTTCTTTTTTTTTTCTTCATTGTGCACATTGGTGCGAAAGCTTTTGAACAAGATCCTCGAGGTGTGCGTTGGTGGTGGCTGAGCCATAACGTCTGTGCATTGTGCTTGAAATTTGTCCTGTCCCGAACCTCATTGTTACTCTCGGTATTATCGTTGTTACGTGTAGGTATTTTACGCCCGCTTTACTGGACTATGATCATGCGGAATCTCACGAGAGAAAAAGGAAAGCAGAAAGCCATTGCCATAGATGCGTGTTTTGTTGGCTATATTTTACAAGTGTGTCTACTTTTAGTTCTGTTAGTGGCCCGAGTCGCAGGAGCGTGCATGGCGTTTCATATTCTCCCCTCTGTGGCCCCACTGACTGTGCAACAGAAACGAATAACCACTTGGGCCTAGAAGACGAGGCCTTTACTCCTACGTCATCACTAGTGGAACCACGCAGCGTCGCCTTTCCTGCGTCCGCGTCTTGCAGCATCTCCCAATGAGCGCGACGCTAGAAGGTGGCGACGCCAAGACGCACGCATCTGCAGCTGTGACGCATACTTTCGTCTAGCTTCGAACCTGCCTGCCGCTTGGGGCCTGTCAAGGGATCCACTAACGATGACGTCATGCGCAGGCCTTGTCCTCTGGGTGGTGGTGCCCAAACTCGAACTGCCTGTGCCATAACAGTGTCGCGGGCGAACTCGCCGCGGGTGCAGCGGGTCTTCCTACTCGTTTACTCGTTTTCTTCCCGCCCGCGGCGCCACACGCGACGCGTGCGGGAAGACTCTCCAATAAAAGACTTTAGTTTCGCAGTCGTCGCTTCTTCTTGAGCGTGACTTCATCTTGTCGACTCTTCTGTTATGGCGAGTCCCGCTAGAGTGAAACAAACAACTGACAAGGCTCAAGCACGTGCGGCATACGCAAGTTGGTAACTTCGGCAGGCTTTCAGTCACTCGTGCCATAGCCCCTCTACACTGACAAAGCCTGGCAGATCGCCACGAGACGCGGCCGCCGAAAGAAAGTGAAAAGGTAGAGCGGCAGACAACGGATGGAGAGGAGAGCCACGTGGCGGGCGCCCCAGTGCGGCGAGACGCCGTAACACACTTCTCCCGAGCGATGGAATGTCCGCTCGTGTTCCTCGCGCTACCGCTTCTTTTCTCGTCGGGTTTGAAAACCATGTTTCGGGTCCTCGTCGCTGCAAAAGCTGTGCGCTGACGTCCAGGTTCCCCGAGAAATGCTCTGTGCTACCAGATCTTCGCGCTCCAAATCTGCGACCGGGCACTCTATGGCTCTGTTGTCGAACTGCGAGGCTTTGAGTATAGAAGGCTATGCCGTGCTTCTGCACGAGCACCGAGAGACTGCAAGCCTGCCAAGGGAGCTTCGGCTGCATGCCGCACGTGCTTGAGACTTGTCAGTGTCGATTCTTTCTGTTTGTCGCCCTAGTGTGAGTTGGACATTAGTGTCCGTGCATGCGGTTGCCCAAACCGCTTCACGTGCTTCGACAAAAAGGCTGCTGCCGGGTGAAGTTTTCCAGCGCAGCTGGTCAATTTTGAACGCTCCTTAAATTGTTGAAAAGTTTACATTCGACCCTGGAATCAGATTCGTCCGATCCTAATGGCGAATTGGAGTGGCCAATCGCCGGCGAGACCGAGCCGGCGGAACCGGCAACCAGAAACGCGGCGGCGGCACACCACGTGACCCTCACCACCGGAACACGAAACGCCAGACGGTGGCAGTTTACTTCGCCTCTTGCCCGCTCGACACCGCTAGCGAGAGGCTGTCGCTAAGGGGCCCATTGAGATCCGATATTTCGACAGAAGGGAAGTTAATGTAGCGTAATGAGTAGATTGCTTTTTATAAGCGCTAGAATAGCCTCAGAATTTAGCTTACGAAAGTTAAATTATCACTGTTTATATTGCTGAGAGTTTTCAGTCTTCGCGATTACCATTGCGACTGTCGTCCTTCAGCTGGCAACATTGGTTTCTTTCTCTCGTGTTCTGTCGCTCTCTTTCGCGATCTTTCACTCGGGACCCCGGGTGTCGACGCACGGGATTTGCCACTCCTCCTCACCCACCTTTACCCCCCTGAAGGGGCCTTAGCTGTCGCCGCCGTCACTAGGGGTGTCGCGAACCGGCCGAGGTTCGAGTTCGACCAGGTTCGACTTTTTCGAACTTTTAGTGGAATATTCGACGACCTCGTAATGAGGTTCGACTCGTTTGCGCATGCGCGACAGGCTGGCCAGTTGGCTTCGGATTGGATGGTGATGGCTAAGGGATGAATAAGTGGCAGCACTGATTGGTTATTTCAGTTAACACAGTACAAAAACATTTAGTTATTAACTTCTTGAGTGGTTAGAATTAGTTTATTTTAATTGCAACTGTTCATTAAATTAAAATAACCCTTTGCTTAAAAAAATTCTCCAAACCTAGCCATGCTTGTATCAAGGTCTGGCTGCACTGTCCACAAATTCGAACCTGTCGAATTTGGTTAAAAGGTCGAAGGTTCGTCGCACCGCTTCGAACAAGTCGAACCCCGAAAGTTCGACCGAAAAATCTCGGTTCTGACAAAAGCTCAGCGACACCCCTAGCCGTCACTAGTGGTGTCGCGAACGGGCCGAGGTTCGAGTTCGACCAGGTTCGACTTTTTCGACCTTTTGGTGGAAAGTGCGGCGAACCTTGTAGTGAGGTTCGACTCAGTGCGCATGCGCGACAGGCATGGCCAGTTGGCTTCGGATTGATGGTGATGGCTAAAAGAGGAATTAAGGGCAGCGCTGATTGGTTATTTCAGTTAATACAGTGCAGAAAAAATCAAGTTATTAACTTCTTTAATGATTAGAATTGGTTTCTTTTAATAGCAGCTGTTCACAAAATCTTGTTGAAAAAGACACGAAAACGAATTAAACGATTAGCAAAGAGCACCTGGTGGATGTCGCTAACGCCTCGTTTGTAATGCCCGTCTAGGAACCTTGACAGCTAGTGACGATAACTGTCCCCGCCTCCGGCCACGACGAGAAAAGAGGGAAGGAGGAACTCCCTCTTCCCGAGAATCCCTTTTGTGTGTCCCAGGAGTCGCTGTTGTCCCCTACTATATTATGGAAGATTAACCCGTCACTCAAATAACTCAGTACAAAAGCAGCCGCTTCGGTGGCTGGAACGACTGGGCCATCCTCTCGACGTCAGCCTCGCCGTAGCTTTGCTCGTCCCGAGACGAACTACGTCACGATTGCGTTGGATGTCACGTGCTCCACGCTGGCTGTTCCCCGAGCGCTTGCCAGAGTGGGCCGTTTATAACGAAAAACACAGCCATCAGGTTCAAAAATACAAACGTGCGATTGTCATTTACGGATATTGTGGATCATATTCAACCTATTTTCGAACACGACGGGTATATTTCAAATTTCGTTAAATTATCCCATTAAAGCGTGTTGGAATTCCCTTGCTGCTACCCGTCTCGGAGAATGACAAAACGCACTGGATCAACAACACGTGTCATTTATTGACTGACATCGCCCGCGCCGCAATCCCAAAGCCTCCTCGCATACTTCTGCGCCGGCCTTTTATCAGCCGCGGAGCGCCGCTCGCGTGGCCAATTACGCTTCGCCACCTCGAGGTAGAAATCGCGAGAGACGATTCAACATGCGGGCAACCTGGTCGAACGCTGTGGATCACCAGGCTGCCCCACACATCTCCCCCTTCCAAAAAGCAAATATAGGAGACGGCTCAAGACGTCTTGGGGTGGCCTTCCTTCTGGGTCCCTGAGGATCGAGCCTTCGCAGATGAGCCAGCACGGGTCCGGCTGGGTCTTGCTCGATTTTGGGACCGGCGTCAGCACTTCCGCACGGTAGTGCGGAAGTGCTGACGCCCGCCTCAAAGTCCCGTGAGTGGGCTGCGTCGCTGCTGCCGCATTTGTGGGGGATGCGCGAGCCACTAGAAATATAAAAACAAATGAGGCCGTGGTGTGGCAGAATTGAGGAACCGCGCCCGAGCACGACGCATGTTCAACTGCAATACGGGAGCACGGTTACTTTCTCTCTCCCTCTCTCCCCCTCCCCCCCAAAAAAAAAAAAAATACCGAAGAGGGCATGAATTTAATGCACAAGGGCGTGGTGCTCCGCCTTTTGCCGTCTTCACTGCCGTCGCAGGTTGTATCGTGGCAGAGACGGTGTGGAGTCTTCCGAGAGGTGGTCCGGATCATTACCATCTGGAACGTGCGATACATCTACCTCTTCCGGTTCACTGAAAGCGAATGCCATTTCTGCAAGTTTCGCGTCCCAGTCTGTGTCGCTCTGTGTGCGCTACAAGCATCATCCTCGGGTTACGGTTGACTCTTTCAGTGATATTCGCCTGAGGATGGTACTGCGAAGTCCGTTTGTGCCGTATTCCTAGTGCTTTACACGCATCCAAGAACACCTTGCTTACAAAATAAAAAGCGTTGTCCGTAATCAGCGTTGCGGCAAAGCCAAAGCGCGTGGACGTCTCAAGAAGACAGTTCCATATTTTCCTAGAGTCAAGCTTGCGTAAGGGGAACATTTCGACCCATTTCGAGAAGTGGTCCGTCACTACTAGCAAATATTGATTGCCGCGTGGACTACGGGGAAAAGGACCGGTAACGTCACAGGCAACACACTCCCAGGGGTACTTGCTTTCGGCCGAATGCATTAAACCTGGTGGTTTGCCACCTCGTGGTTTCGCCTTCTGGCATGCCGTACAACTACGTGCGTTACCTCATTACATCGTGCCTCATGCCTGGCCACGTTGCAATTTGGGATAACTTTTGTAAGTTTTGGTCCCACTGCTGTGGCCCGCTAGGGCGGAATAATGCATATATCGTAATAAAGAACTTACGCAGCTTGCGAGGTATTAAGAGTTCGGAACGGCGAGCCGCAGGACTGACTCCTCGTCCAGTTAGGAGATGTACCGTAGCAGAGCGCCGTCGCTGTTCAGAAAGTATGAGTCCAAGTCCTTGGGACTCCGATTGTCGTTTGTGTTTTCTTCTTTCAACCGTTCTGTCACTTTCTGGCAAAGTCCATCGGATTGCTGGGCTGCCCGAAGCTCCTTCTACTCACCAGAGTTGCCCACCGTGAATCCGGTGTGATGGGCGTCGCAATGGTCAGTGACGCCAAGACGGGATCCACCTGCATATTCTGCCCGAGAAGTGGAGCACGGGATAACGCATCTGCCACGTGGTTAGTCGCACCACGCTTGTATACTCAATAGACAATAGTGTACAAGTAACGCTGCAATGTAAGAGCCCCATCGAGCGAGACGTCCGGCAGGGTTTTGAAGCCCTTTGAGCCACGAGAGAGCCATCAGTTTGAATGCAAAACGAAGCGCCGTCAAGCTACATATCAAACTTCTAAGTCCAAAAATAACCGCCAGACATTCTTTTCCATCGTTGAATATAGTTCCGCTCTGCTCCGGTGAGCGTGTGACTGGCGAAGGCCACCGGACGAAGAACGCGTTCCTGCAAAAGAACAGCTCCCATTCCGTAATCGTTTCTTCGTCCGTGGGACGAGATCATCTAATGACATTTTTTTTAGCGGTAGAACGGACGATTCAAGTCGGGATAGATTTAGACATGCGTTTTCTGTCACCGCCTTACGCAGACAAGCAAATGCGGCTTGTTGATCTTCTCCCAACACCACTTCACCCTTTCGCGAAGCAATTGGTTCAGAGGCTCCGTTATCTCGGCGCATTGCGGAATAAAATCTCTGTAGAAAGCAATCATCCCAAGATATCTCTGTAGGCTCTTTACGTCGTAGGGGTGGGTCCTCTGTTATGGCGCGCAACCTATCCTCGTTCGGCCGCAGCGTGCCGCTATCAACAACAAAGCCGAGAAGGTTGATTACAGGCGACGCCAGCTGAACTTTACCTGGACGAATCGTAAGGTCGGCCTGACGCATTTGTTGGAGTATGATGCGAAGGTGCACGAGATGCTCCTCGAATATTCGTGAAACACAACTACGTCATCTATGTACGCCATCGAGAACTCGTACTTCGCGTCGCCGAGGACAACGTCCGTTAGGCGCTCAAAGCTGGCGGGCGAGTTAGATAAAGTAAAGGGAAGGCGAGTGAATTCAAACAACTCGCTGTGGCAAATGAAGGCAGTCTTCTGCACGTCCGGCGGATAAACCTCAATTTGAATTAATCCACGGCTGCAGCCGAGAGTTATGAAAACAGTCGCGTTTCCAAGGGCATGCATCACTGATGAAATACTTGGGAATGGGTAACTGTCCCTGACTGATACCGCATTTAGGCACCTGTAATCGACACATAGTCTGGCTGTGCCGTCTTTCTTCGGAGCAAGAACCACAGGCGAAGCCCATGGGGCTTTTGACTCACGTACTGCGCCTGTGTCGATCATTTCCGTAATCGCCGCATCAGAAGTTCCCGCTTGTGGGCACTTATGAATCTCGCATTGCACCTCCGGAGGGGTGCATCCTTGGTTTCGATTGGGTGCCGTAGGAGTTGGTTTTCCCAGGTCTTTCTGTGAACATCGGCGAGAATGGCTCCAACAGGTGCTGGAGCTGCTGCTTCTGGTAGCTGGATGCTACCAGGACACTTTCCACTCCCTGTCTGGGAGCAAAGGACCCTGCCCTGCAAAGTTTAACGGAATCACGTCCCCGGGAATGCGCAATCCTCTCGTCTCGTAGATAGCGTTAGTTCAGTTTCCGTTCCCAATCGGTACGCATTTTGAACAAGTTCTAATGTAAGTTGTTCCGCTACAATGAAGTCTCGACCGAGGATCATGGGTACTGGTATCAGTGTTAAAATATATTCCGTCAAAGTACCGGACACATACGTGCTAACCTTGTTGCCACAACATGTTCTGTATGCGCTACTACAGAACAGGTTCCGTAGCTATACTTAATCTGGGACATGTTGCTGCCTCAAGGGTTGACACCGTGAATTCCGTATACCGTCATGATGGTGCAAGTGATATTTGCTAGAGTTACGGGAGCTGTACCACAATAATAGACAGCATCACATGTTCTGTATGCTCTACTACAAGATGTTCTGTAGCTCCTTGATATGGGAAATGTTGCTGCCTCAAGGCTTGATATCGTGAGTTTCGATACCATGATGATGGTGCAACTGCTAGTTACTACAGCTACGGGAACTGTACCATCATAACAGAGAGCGTCACATATTTTCTGTGGCAAACCACGGCGGAACATGGTCAGTTTCTACATTGGACAGCACATATTCTGATGTGTCTGTCAGTACAGGTTGCGTTTTAGGGCCAAATGGAGAACGTTCAGTCTCGTTCGTGATAGCCCACATCCTATTTTATGCAATACTATAAAAAAGCTCGTCCGTTTACTTTCCCGCAGGGCTCTTGGAGAGCCTATCATCGCAATTTACAGGGCATCTCAGCGAATTACGAGGCCGAGCACGTGTTTATTCCCAAAAACCAGGAACTTCCGCTTACATGGTGCTTAATAGGTCTCAGCGCAGACTTTGTTTTTCGGTCAAAAACTTGCTTGGCCTCGCCATTCGCTGGGCTGCCCCGTAAATTGAGATGATTGTCTCCCTGAGTCTTCAGCGAATATGTAGACAGGCGAATTTCTTTGGAAGGAATGACAGAACATATTCTTTTTTGACCCTATTATACGGCATCGTTAATTTTTCAGATATTTGCATCTTTGAGGCTGCAGGTTCACACATCTGCGTTCGTTGCGTTCGCATGCAACCGAAATAACCGAAACGACAGAATCACTGGGACAGGTGTTCGCCGTACACAGCATGTGCAAGCGATGCAAGGCGTAGCTTCGCGAAGCAATCCATGAGTCACGGTTGTTGCGGTGTTTTGGTCTTTACGGTCTTTTCGGTTGCATACGAACGCAACCGTTGCAGATGCGTGAACCAGCCTTTATGCTGTGCGCGTACGTACACAAATAGACTCGGCAAGCCGGAAGTTCGTCACACCGAGGATGTTGTGGCTTCTTGTAACTTGGTTCGATGCCTGCCATATTTGCATGTAGCAACAACAAAAATTCCGAGGACACCTAAGCACTTGTTATGAGTTGTGAATGCGAAAGCATGAATGTCGTTCTTCCGCTCCCTTAGTTCGTCTGCGGTGTACTGGCGTGGACGGCCATGTTTCGCTACTGGTGAGGTTGCGGCCGCCGACTCTATAGATGCCTCAGGCGCCGTCATGCTCCATGGCGCCGAGAGAAGCAGAAGCCGCCGCAGGCCCTTCGGCAACGCCCGACGCGAGAACGGCGGCCGAGCGCGCTCCTTCCTGGCGTGCGGGCCGGAGCGCCAGGAGGAGGGCTTTTCTGTGGGGTGGCGTTCCTTGGAACTATGCGCGTCCTCCTAGCCAAAGGCGGTTTCGCTGAGACTTTCACGTTTCTCGCAGTTACAGCAATTACAGAAGCCGCCTGCTCCTGGGAATTTCTCGTTCTTTCGCGGTTTCGGGCGCCGCCGGCTCCTGGGAATTTTTGGCCGCCGGCTCCTCGCGTTGTTCGCGGATACAGACACCGCCGGCTCCACTCCATGGCACAGTTAATGCGTACGCATTAAAAAGAGCACGTGATTATTAGTAAAAATTCCAACACATTTTAAATACACATGTTCGAATTTTTAGCTATCGAACCATAACAATGGGCTCATCTGGACGAAAACTGAGTATATTCGAAAGCGCAGAAAAATAACATAAAAAAATGAACTTATGATATATTAGCTAATGAAACCTGATTATCTAGCTACATTTTAAAAATTACAGCTAAATGCAAAATAAACGACTGAACAAAGAAAATCTGAACGAAAACTTCAATGCACACGCTGCCCCTTCTGTTTGAATTTCGCCAGTTCCTGAAAGGCTCCCTGCACCTTCGGATGTATCAATGCAGCCTTCCTCGAGGACCGCCTCGACCCCTCCTCCGGATTTATATCTACCAGTTGTTTGAAAAAAAAAAAAGTAAAGAATTGTTAGATAGGCTGTAATTAGAAGAACTCAACTTAGGAAAGGTTAGAAGTGCTTTGCACTCTCTTTAACGTTTGAGTCTTTAGTTAGTACTCTCTGCATAAACTCTCTATCATGTCTACCACATCTTCATATTTTTAAATGTATTAGAATCCCCTGGAAAGTTCTCTACATCCTTAACAGTGAAACTTTCACGACTTTAACTACCGTAACTTGCAAACACTCTAGGTAGACCACGCCAGCTAAACCAGCCTGAAGTAGTGCCTGAACCACGGCCTATGAGTAAAGTTGCACTTGTAAAGTTGCACTCAGCTAAACTTGCACTCGCACATACCTAAACCAAGCAATACAGTGTTTTTTGTGTTTTTAGCTTTACAGATTTGTTTAAGAAAAGACGTGAAAGCTACACTTACGCGGTATCTGCAGGTGAGTTATACGACCAGGGGAACATAGTGTAGGGAGAAAATCGCAACTATCAGTCGGCTAATTTATTAAAATTTATTAATGAACTTTTTAATTAGTGAAAATAGACATATGGTTCCAGTTAGAAACTTGATGAGCGTCATCGAAAGCAACTAAATCAACTCTTTTTTAAAGGATATAACGCAGGGGCAGCATTTTACGGCGTTCTTAAAAATTGTAGAGCCCTTCCACTTCACGTGAAGATGGAGGACCAGCGAAGCTGGTATTCTTACGACGTCTAGAACTGTGCCTGGAGGACGACGTCTAAGACGACCCCAAGGACGACTTCTAGGACGTCGGGACGAGTGCTTCCTCGACCCCTCGTGGTCGGCGTAAATGCGCGAATTTTCTGGCAATTCGAACGAGACAGATTTCGGCGTGGTGTGTCCGTAAGTGTACGGCGCGATGCCGGCCAATCATCTCCCGGAGTTGATAGCCGGAACTTGCTTGAGGATCGGCTTGCCTAGCTATGCGGCCGGCTGGCTGGCTTGACTCAGGCGCCGAAATGCTTTAGGAATCAAATGGGCGTAGCCATGGGTGTGCTCCTTTATTTCGAACAAATGGCGGTCACTGCACTTGTTCACAGCGGCAAAACATATCATAAATCAACGACAAACTCGATGACTAAAGGCAGTGAAGACAAAGCAAAGACTTATAGCATTTGCCTAATTCTGAAGGCGATCCGATTTACCTGTCAAGCTTCTGTCACTCGGAAATCGACACGTTCCATTTCGTCGTGAATATGTGATCCTTTGACTACGACCCACGGCCTCGGTGCCTGGAGAAACTACGTGCAATCGCATCCTCTCCGTTGTAATAATTCTGCAATGCTGATTGCGAGATAGGATTTCGCGCCACTTACAGGTCCCTGAACGCGTTGCGGGCTAAGCAGGATACGAGACAGCACTCCTCTTTGGCGCCGTCCATCGCGGAGCGAAGCGGAAACAACAAACGGCAGATCTGAGGGCTTGCGTACGCTGCCGGCTCACTGGGCCGAAACTTCCTGATTCGCAGCTCTCGACTCTGAGCCTCGATCACTTCGCAAATCCGAGGGTTAGCCGAACGCTACTTGCCGCACCAGCGCAAAACCAGGCGCGCCGGGCCCCGGGGCAAAAAGCGGCGGGTTCTTGGTGTGTCGGCGCCGCGTTGGCAAAACAGGCTGTCAAGACCGGGGAGCCAAGACGTGCCCCGTGACGAAAGGGGGTGAGCGAGTAAGCGCACACCGGCCCATGCGAGCGCGACCCGCGCCGGCGCTTTATTTTTAACCCGTTACGTCGGTGCCGCCTCGTCTATTTCGGTTGGCGGCCCGCGGTCCGTCGGCAGGGATCGGAGGCTTCCTCCGCCATATCAGCGCAGTTGCGGCCCTTCCCCGCAAATTTGAATATTGCATCGCTTTCCACGGCCACGCGTGCATCCAACGGGCAGCGAAGAACCCCGCACCGTGACCACCTGGCCGATCGCGCTTCCGTCGCTCCTGCTGCTGCAGCAAGATCTCTCGCTGTCTCAAGCGTCGTTCCAAGGCCTCGGGGAGTGCTCCTGGAGTTGGGGCCCCGCTCGCTGGATACTCGAGCGACTCCGGTGTGAACGCGCTGCTGGTCGGGTGGTGGCCGTGGGTGGTTCCGGTTAGGCCTAGTGGAGATGCACCTCATCGGACGCGTGAACCGGCCGGCGGCCAGCTTCCAGGGGTCGGGACGTGCACGGATGCATGGCGGGGCCTAGCCAGGAAGCCGCCCAAAAGGTGAGCCTCCCTCCTGGGCCGCGCACGGCCGTTGGTCCACACTGCGGCCCGAAGGTCACGCTGGCCTGATGCGGCTGGCCCGGCGATCGTAGGTGTGCGGTCGACACGCGGAGATGTTTCCGGTTGATCTTGTCCAAGGTGAAACACCTTCAGACACTTTCTGCGTGATGACCCCGTCTGCTGTCTCCGTGTCGCCTAATGTATGGAGGAAGAGAGGAACCGCTCGTAGGGTTGCGATTCTGACCTCAGCAGAGAACGCCGGGATGACGCGTGCACTAGCTTTGTGAACACATAGTGCAGTCCGAAAATTTTCTATATTCGAGCCTTTAGCGTAGACATCGACGAACACTATTCAGAATATCCATACTTCTTCTGCCGAGTGTGTGTTGATGGCAGATCGCTCGTTGTTCCCTTTATCACTTCGCCTCACCAACCGCCAAAGCCACGAGCGCATGCATGTATCTTTGATTGGTGATCCCGCTGCACGAGCGCTCGTGCAAGCGAGGCGCGATCAAACCCGAGAGGTTCGGGCATGTGGTCATTTACAAGTGGAAGGAGAGACGAAGCATAGTGACCGGTGTTCGGTAAATGGGTGGTTCAGAATGCGATTTTGTCGCCCAGGGGTATCTTTGAAGTGGCCGTTCAGAAAGGGCACTACGAAGTCCCGTGTTCTGACGTGACGCTGGGAAAATGCATTACAAGAGTTCTAGTGCAAAACTCGGCCCATCACCTCCAGCGCGTGATGTCCGCATGTGTCCTTGGATGTGTATACTTTCCTCGAGGTTAAGGTGCAGGCACAGATCGGCCGCTGTGGTCAATGACAGAATGAGAACGGCATGGAGATCTTTCGGTTGTCCCGCCTCTAGCACGAGCTTCCTGCCTTCGACAGTTCTTCGGCGACTCGTGGGCTTCGAGCGTGCAGACGCCGCCGAAGCCCCAACGAAAGGCAACGAGCTCGTGCCGGAGGCCGGACATCTCAATGAGACGCTCTGCCATTTTCATTCTGTCAGTGATAGGCCTTTCCAAAGAAGGGCTCCTGGCCGGTTCTATTTTCAGTGTTCGTGCGTATGGCGCGTACTTTGCTCGCCTTCAGAAGCGTCGATCATGCGCGTGCTGGGCTGAGGACTTGTAAATATTGCACTGGTGTAAAGTCTCCAACGCACTTCGAAAAAGAAATGGTCACCTCGCCAGGAAAGTTGTAATCCCAGTGCGGTGTACCGTGCACGTGTGCTCGGAGTCCAAGGGGTCGATGACCTTGTAACCGCCAACCATGCACCTGCCTGCGTGGTGACGTACATGAGACTCGACTGAGAACAGACATTTATTCTTTGTCCCTGACGAGCTAGTCACTGGAGGGCAGCCATTACGGCCTCGATTTCTGGATTCTTGTTTTCCTGCGGCGTTACCAACTAGCAACAGAGCTCCGCCGCAGTTGCTGTTCTCAGGGTCAGATCGGTTAATGCAAGACCACGCACGTAGTTTCGTCAAGAAAACACTCGCGGAGAAGGATGCAGGTCTGACATATGCGATCGCCGTATCATTTGTTCACTTATCTCGGTAATACCGCGGCATACCGAATCAATGGCGTTCGAGGTGACAACGTGCTGGATTTCTAGCCATGGAACTTGATGTAGCGTATCTCACTAGTTTTTTGCGAGGTGAGAAGGAAGACGTCGTTTTACTTTGATCACCGTAAATATACTGCGGGACCAGACGAAGAAGCACTATAAAAAAAACGCTAAATAAGGCCGAAGGTGCGTTTAATGGCTTACCGTTGGCCGTCTTGGATCGAATCAAGAACAAATAAAAGTGACCTGCAACAGTGTCGTTCGGTCTCTCGTCTAAACGGGAAATGAAGCGGCTCTGTATTTGAGTAAAAACACTTAAAGCGTTTTTATTTGGCCTCCAGGATCACAAAAGTCGAGATCATTTTTCAATTTGGTACACGGAGGCTGCAGAAAATCATTTTCAAAGTACCGCCAAAGCTCCCCTCCCCCCCCCCCTCCCCCTTCTCTTTCCCGGAGCGTGACGGCATATTGGGAGTTTTCGGGATCTGCTTTCGCGCATCTTCAGCGCCTATCAAAGCTATGCACGCGCATTCTCGCTGTTTTTAAAGAAAGGTCAGAAAGAGACGTCATGACTGGTGTCAGTGCGGGGGAATATACCTGGCAAGCTTGCAATAGACCTTTTGCTTAATTTCTGAAGCATCAAAAAGAGTGCTGGGAGCGTAAGCACACGCGATCCACGCGTTCGCCTTAAATACGTATTCGAAGTAAACGACCAAATTAAGACGTTGATGAACGCGCGTGCAAAGTGCCATTCGTTTTGAATTTTTACTTTAGAACATTTACTGCTGCAGAAGGCAGCACTTGCGCCATTTTCATGCAAAACATATATTCGCTGCGTTATTTATTACCACTATTACTGTTAGTAAGGTGGCCGATCCTCCAGCACGCGTGCTGGCTGCCTTCCGTCGTGTAGCTTAGCGCAATAGCTGTGTGGAGAAGTTCGGAGAGCTTGCCACCGGCAGATGTTCATTGGTTCTTGGCAAGCGCTAAACTACTTCACCCACATCTTGGCCACAACAGACCTTCTTCGACTCGATGGGTACATGAGACGGAGGATAAACCCAAGTGCGGGCGTTAATAACACTCTTCACCGTGTTGGCGACGTGCGCGACCAAACGCGTCGCCGTGGTAAGCTTTCCACGATTGGCCTAACGCCCACCCATTCCACTTTCATGAATGGAAATAAGCGCAATGTCAGACTGTCAACTTTGACGGTGTTGGTTCAAGGACGCGATGATTACACGCTTCCACCGTGCTTTTACAGAGGTAAATGTTAATGCCCCTTCCCTACAAAAAAAGAAAGACGAGCGCAAAACCACATTCTAGAGCAGAGGCACTGCTCTCTTAAGGCCCGTTCACACTCTTGCGACCGAGTACGACCGAGAGAGACCAGACCGGTTTTTAAGCCTCTTGCGATCTCTTAGGACCGGATGCGTTAGAGCGGAGCTGGTCCTAAGAGATCGCAAGAGGCTTAAAACCGGTCTGGTCTCTCTCGGTCGTACTCGGTCGCAAGAGTGTGAACGGGCCTCTACTCTTTCCGTCCTTCCTTACACACGACAAGGCTCTCTCTCTCGCTCCTCCTCCTCTCCCCCTTCTCCCCCCCCCCTTTCCGGCAGCCGCCGTTGCGAAATACCCACGTGGTCAAGCTGTGCGGACGCGCTCCCTCGCCTCCCCGCTGCCGCCGCCCAGGTTCCCTTCTCGTTCTCGTGTGCTCTACGCACCTCTTCAGAACAGCTCGCGTACACAATTTTGCTTCTTTCAACGCAAGCGCGGTCCCGGCCGCCCTCGTTCTAGAAAAGCGTAGCACCACTCCCCCCCCCCCTTCCCCACCGCACGCACACACACGCGCACGAACACACATACACACACACACAAACTCGTATCTGTTTTTTTTACAGCACATGCAACATAGCGTGCAATCGTTCCTCCAAAACACACATCTCCTCACACGTGTCTCCCACATCAATTCCAAATGAAAGCAAAAAAACTGTGTTGGCGGTAACGCGTTCACGGCAACGCGTTACGTTTTTTCGGTAACGTTGTAACGTGCTCATTACGTTTTCAAAACGGTAACGGGTAACGTAGTTACGTTACTCGTTACATATTCTTCCTAAGACTTAAAGAAAATTACACATCAATTTTTTTGCGTGTGTCCAGGTGCCAAACCGCATATTTGTTTTTAGTTTTTTTTTTGTGAGTATTTAGATGGAACCGTAAAAGGATAAGGTAATGATGTTCAGTTTTTTAATGGACATAATGTTTCTTGAAATATGGCGCTTATGCATACGTGTAACGTCAAAAAAGTAAAATGTCGTAATTCATAATTTTAAAAAAGTAACGCAAAAATAACGTGCGTTACGTTTTAACGGTAACGCGTTTCTTTTATTTTGAGGTAACGTAGGTCGGTAACGCGTTCCTTTTATTTGCGAGTAACGAGTAACGGATTTTGTTACTTTTTTTCGTAACGCCTACAACGCTGGAAAACAGAAACCATTGCAACCATTGTACAGCACACCGACTGAAGGCAAACCTCCTTCAACATACCTTTTCACAATGCGGCAGCTACCGCTGTCCATCGCAGCACACTTTGTTTGATCGTTTTTTACACACTCCATGGAACTAAAGTCCCTAGATAAGAGCTTCCTACAACTACAAGTAGCGACATTCTTTGAAGCGCCGACTGCGTGACGTTGCAGGTTTGAGGAAGCGAATGGCTGCGCACAGCAGAGGTTTGAACTGAATGCCGCCATTTTGTTCCAGCGGAATGTGCTTCGTCATTCGTATTGGATGTCTTTACTTGTAAAGTAAGTATCGAGGGACTTTACATCGATCTTATCACTGGCAGTCAATAATCTTTGTTGTTATACGTCACAGATGGGACTCACGAGAGAGCCACCGAGACATCTCGCCGTTACGACATGATGTTTTGGTTTGATATAGGAGACGGGCGTGGCGTTGTAGTACAGTATGCAAACGTCATTTCGTTCGACGAGTTGCTTGCCGGGATCGGGCCAAGAAGCCGCGTCGTCTTCGCGTCTGTTCCTCTGTTTGTGTCGTCGAAGCGGCGTTGCGTCACGGCGTCTGCGGCTGATGTCACCGTGTGGCAAGTCGTTCGCCCTCGGCTGTACACCGACGGCACCTTTTGGGGAAAACGCCCGGAACGCAGCGTCTACCGCTACGCGGGCGACCCCCATGGACCGCCCTGCAGTCATCGCCCCTCCCCGATGAAGTCATCCCTTTGCCATGCGCTTTTAGGAGAGGAGCAGGCGGTCGCTGTAGAGTGTCAACCACAACGGCAATCTAAGTGCTACGGTGAAGCTCACACTTTACGACTCGATATGTTTCGTGCCGCACTGAAACATTCGTGTGTCAGGGAACATATATGCCATAAGTACCTTCTCTTTTTTTTTTCAAAACTTTTTCATTTTTTTTTATTAAGTAATGATGTTTCAGCAGAACAGTTTTTTTCTGAAATTAAATTGGGAAAATGTAATAATATCATATTTGTTTGGGAAGCTCACTGAACGGTGATAGATTAATTTCTCTCGGGCTTTAGAAAAAACAGGAAATGTAGAAATCGGCCTAAAATTGCCTAGCTCATTCTAATAGCTTTTTTTTTTTGTACAAAACAGTAACTTTTGTTATCGGCATTCGTCTAGGAAATACACCCGCTTCGAAAGAGAGATTAAATTTGTTCGTTAAATCTGGAGCGATTATGTCGATGACATATTCAATTGGACGAACTTGTATACCATCAGCATCGCAACATGCGCTATTTTTTAGTTGCATTACCACATTACTGACTTCTGAGCTGATAATTGGCCCTAAAAAATGGGTATGCATGTTTCTGCTTTGAATATATTTGCGAGAATCAGAACCATCAACACCTTTTTCTTCCTACTTCACGAGTTTCCGTTTTTCAACCACAGTCTCAGTTCTCACTGCCAGCTAGATTTACAAAATGGTCATTAAACACATTTGCCGATGTCTTGACCGGTTAAACGAACACCTTTATGCAGCAACCGTTTCAATGGCGTTTGATACAGGAGCCCCCTGAACCCACGAACCTAGATGCTTCCACATTATATCTGTGCGACCATTTTCTGCAAGAAAAAGAGAGGAATAGTAACTTGTTTTTTTTTGCATCTTTGGGTCTTATTGAGGTTGTTTCGATAGGACTACAAGCGTTCCGGAGCGTGCGGTCCTGAAATGCACTGTACTGCACGAGTGCGCGTGCTTGGCAGAAACGTTGAAGCCTGGAGCTCGCGCTTGTAGCATCGGCACGTCTGGACCCAAGCTGAAACGAAGTATAGTAACTTTTTTTGAATTTTTTAGTTTTTTATTAGCAAGGTTGTTTCGATAGGACTTAACGTTCAGCGTCCGGATCGCCGACTGTGCCATGTTCGGAAACGTCCGTCAGACGATGCTTAAACGGGTACAGGATCCATGACAATCGAATCTTGGATTGTTTTATAGATATATTGGGAAAGTGATATCTATACAATTTAAGAACTTTCTAGAAATTTGTTAAAAGCATCGTCGGCAGTACGTTGAAACAGCACGGTGTCCCAATTGTTTAGCTGCAATGTCCCGTCTAAAGGCATCGAGGCTATGTGATTTCTTATATTTTGGAAAATTCTAGATTGGTGTTTTATTATTTTTTACGTAGATTATATTGCACACGCCAAAACAAAATCGGAAGATGGTCACACAGGTCACAACTAATTACTTCACTTTTCACTCGATCTACGTGAAAATTCGTTATAAATAAATCTAAAGGAGCGTTAAGTGCATAGTAGTTCTAGTGGGATTGGTGATGGTATTTACACATCTGTTCAAGCCAGGAAGGCTCTCCATTTCCCTTTTAGTGGCGCTGTCAGAAAACATATTTATAATAAAGTCACCACCGCCTAAACGACGTTATAGTGAGACCTTCGCTTATGACGGAACAAAAAACGATTCGAAAAATTCGAAAAAAAAAATGCTGAAATGTTACCATCTGGTCGGCGGTAAACAACAGCGAAAATGTTCTGGTATTGTCTTGCAAACAATACTGTCAACATCTTCCGTGATAAACGTATAGTCACTCAGAAGATCACAGTTTTCGCCTTCTTTTATCAGGAGAGCCAATCCTCCGCCGTGCTTTGAAGTACGATTTAAAAAGTAAGTGTCATAGCATGGTAAACGAAAGACACCAGGATTATCAACTTTTTTATTGTTTGCGTTTTTGATGTTTTATGTTTATCGAGACATGTTACATGTCTCGGTAAACATAAAAACATCAAAAAGAGCTCCAAACTAATAAAAAAGAGTTCAAGGTCAGGTGTTCTTTTTATTATTATTTACCGCTCCGCACATTTAAAGGAAAACAAATCAAAACAAGGAACCACTTTCTTTCTCAAGACTGCATATTAATTAGTTCGTTAGGCAGCAATGGGACGTTGTCTCGCAATAGATAAAAGAAACACTTTATGAAACAAAGAAGGAAAGTACGACCGTTCTACCTGCTAAGACGAGACAGGTTATACTCGCTCCTCACTACAATCGGTCTGATCATCATCTTGCCTTCGTACTTGAGATACTCCCGATTGCGATGCCGTACGTACCGAAAAACCAGCCCCTTTAGCCCACTCACTTTCTCGCCAACCAGAAGAGCTCTCTGTTTGTTTGTTTGTTTTGTGCGTTTTTTTTGGTTATATTTTTAACAATAAACGCATCACACTTAATTCCCGTCACGCTTTTTTGCAGTCATTACTTCTTTTTGTTGTTGTTGTTTGTCTGGCGAAGCGGACGATAATGTGCGGCACCATATTGGGTTTCGCGGGTAATTTGTGTATAGTAACCACCTCACTAACTGTTAAGGGTAGAAGTTTCAATCTGCACGCTACTTATTGACCTTATGAAGCAAGTTCTCATTTTCAGTTTTGATAATGCCGTGACCCTCGAGGTTTAGTTTCCTCGATTGCCACTCAAGATCGCCGATTTCATTTTGTAGTCCTTCGAATTCTTTAGCCGGGCTCGCTTTTTCGGCAGCGTCCAGGCATTTTCCCAACTCTTTAATCTCTTTGCCGTGTTGACCTTGGTTTTTGAAGACGTCATCGTACTTGTCAGACACCTCTTGAATATTTTTTTTCAATGGTATCAACGGTTGTTTTCAGGGTTCCAAGCTGTCCAGCTTACGGTTTATATCCGCAAGTAAGCTCGCTACTTTAAGATAAAGTTTATTTTTTTCTGCCCCCCCCTTTGATTTCGCTGGTCTGCAGCGTGTGGCATCGCCAAGACTTATTGTAACCGCCCCCTTTAAATTTATACATTGTCTCGGTTACACCAGAGCAATCGCCGAAGTGGTAGAAACAGTCGCATTCTGAACACGTCAAGGCATTTTCATCACTGCCGACCTCGGTGCGACATTTTGAACAAACATCGTCTTCCTCAGACATCGTTGAGAAACACAAGAAAGCAAGAAACGATTCAAAATAAAGTTATGTTTGGCAGCAGCAGCAGCAATAAATCATTGCACTTTTATATACAATCAAAGGTAAGACCCACCTTAAAGTAAGACAGGCAAGGCGTTAGCAGACTGTACTATTGACACCGCTGCCGCTGCCAAAGTGATGGCCCGTGGGGGGGGGGGGGGGGGCGTGATTTGGGGGAGGGCAGGGTTAGCTTTGCCAAAAGCGCAAGCGTTGTTCTGCCCTGGGATAGGAGGAGGGAAAACGATGGGGCACAGGTGAGGAGGAGGAGGGGGGACGCAAAAGAAACCAGCATCATTCATGTCAGTGACCCAGTTAGCGAGTCCGGACTGGGCCGGCGGCACTTAGGGGAAGAGCAGGAGGGGCGTCATAGATGCTTTGCTAGGCCGGTCTCTCGTAGGAAACCCAGTAGGAGGGACTGCATGATCCGTTTTCGATGCCTGGGACCTTCAGGGAAAACTACGTCCGATGCTGTCGTTGGTCGGATGTGTTGTGAGGATAGGGCGGAGAGAAACGTCGTCCGAGCTTCCTCTACGAAGAGGGCAACCCCAGACTATATGAGCCTCGTCCTCGGTGACCGCACACCGCTGACAGAGCGGAGTGATGGCCCGTGTCTCCGAAGAGCTCTTTTGGCGCAGACGGCGGTGTCGCTGGCGACGCTTGGAAAGTTGATTGGTGGGTGGCACAGGCCGATGACGCTGAGTGATCTGTGAGGATGACTTGCCACGTTGAGTAGCGAGAGCAGATACGAAGGCCTGTAGCTTTCCGGTAGGAGCCACCAGCACTCAGTTAAACTTGGAACACTGAAAGGAACAGGGGCAAAACGTTAGCCAACTGTGTACCATTGACGCCGGCGCCGCTGCCAAAGTGATGTCACTTCTGGAAGTTCTGTGCCGCATTCTGCGAGACGCCCGAGCGAACGGGTGACCTTAGAAAATATTTTTCATTAAAGGATGGTCTCGTTTCTGTGGCACCTTTGTACGTGCACAACTTGTGAGATGAAGTGTAAATACCTAAAGTATGTTGTGTTTTTTTTTTGTCTCTTAGATTTTTCTTCTTCGAACGACATTTATATCGACATGTTCGTGTCTCGCGGCTTGCGCAACTTAAAAAGCGTTAGCGTTGAAAAGGCCCTTGAAACTTTTGAAGCCTCTTGCAGTAACCGGAAGATACAGTAGTTGCAATTACTGTCGGTACAATGTGCCAACCAACAAGGCGCTTGAGCATTTGGACACAGTTCGCGCGCTCGTCAGCGTCCCATTTTCAGGGATGGTGATTGCTTCCCAAGATTGCGCGCGACGTGGCCCCAGATTACAGTTGATTTGAGCTGTACGGATGCAGTGTTCCTCGTTCACCGCACAGACACGCTTTGGGTAAAGGTTATATAGAAAAATAATCTGGAGGCCCTTGATCGAGAGGGGCAAACAGTGACGAACGCTCGACGAGATCGCTCTCTGGGAGTCAAGGTGCGGGAATCAGGCGCACGGTGACGTCAGAAAGAGATGATCCCGGTTTTACGCAACCATCAGTCACATCACCAGGATCGTCTTAGTATGGTGCCTGGAACGGATCTCCGACTGGTGTGCTTACCGCGCGTCCTAAAAGTGAACCCTCGATTTCCGCCTGATGACGTCACAAAAGTGTGATGCTGTCACCGACCGCGATCCCAGTGGTGTTCGAGCAGCGGCGGTGGATGTGACAGACGCGTGCTCTGCTGCAGGTTGGTTGCTCTTGAGCTTGGCGGACCACGGAAACTTCATCATCCAGGAGTAGGGACGCCAGGACTACAGCGATGCTCCCGTTCGCTTCTACTTTTTTTGCCAGACTTGTAGAATCTAGCGCCAACCGCCAGGATCGCCACTTCCGACAGCATGACACTCCGCCTTCTGAGACGTCGTCAGTTGTTTCCCACTTCGGGACCATTTTTGACGTACGGGTGGGTTAAGGCGCTAAACCACAAACACAGCCGAAAGCGCGTTCCAGTCGAAAACTCGTGCGTCCATGCACAGGTAGTTTCGTCCTTACAAACAAGTGTTAGCGTCGGCATTAGTGTAATGGACATCACCCCTTTGAGTATCCGCCATGTTGCATTAGTACCGAAACAACCGAGGCAGTCAGATGGGTGTCCGGCTCGCTCCAAAGGTCCGAGTCTTTGTATAAACTCATGTTTCTTGTAATTTTTCTTAAATAAACCACCCAGACCTCTATAACACAAGGAAGGGCAAATAAGCGTCCTAGCTGAGTTTGAGACCTGTGTCGTCCTTTCTGTTTCTCGGTCACGGGTTTTGATCGAGGTACTTGTAGTTTACTCGTACGGATGGCGGCAGACGGCTGTTGCTTTTCTCCCCTCAGACGGCGCCGAGGGAGGCTTTCGTTTTCTTCTTCTTTCCTCGGGACCAGAAAACCCTGGGAAAGACCCTTTGTAAAAATAAAGTGGCAAACCTGCGCTTCGGGCTTTCCATTAAACAGTCGCTTTCCAAAAGCGAAGCCGAGGGATAAAAAGATAAATACTTCCCCCGGTCCGCGCGTTGCAGCGATGCAGCACAAGAGCGCGGCGTGCGTTTATTTGGCTGGCGCTCCGTGACGTCATCCTCTGAGGTCCCCGACGTCACCCGCGGGATCGAGAGGGAGGAGGTGCTTGGGGGCCTCTGAGAGGGAGTCGGGAGCGGGTTGGCCGATGACCGACTCGCGTTGGAGCACGGAACTCTCCCCGAGCACAACTTTCAAAGGGACTTTCGTAAGCATCTTCTCTCGCAGTGATGATGAAACAGTATAGCTGACGGAGCACACGTGTCCGGCTCGTGTAAAGCCCCTCGATCTGATCGTCCTGCAAGTAGCCTCAAATGCTCCAGAACACGAGGACACGAGCTCCGTGCCTCGTGCAGCTATTCAAAGCCAATGGTGGTGCAGCCCAACGTTACCATACTTCGTTTCAGCTTACGTTGTACCGCAGACAAGGCTAGAAGCGCGAGCTCATAGCGTTGGCAGCCGCTCTTAAGTCACGAGAGCTTAGGCCGCCGAGATGTGCCCCAGAGCAAGGAGCTCGCGCTTGTAGCCTTTCCTGCGGTACATCATAAGGTGAAACAGAGTATAGGTCAGCTCAGCTGCAAGCTCCGCATTAGCCGCGCTTCGGAAAGCCGGCCCCCTCCGTTCGCGCGAGCGTGGTGGCGCTGTCGTCGCAGCCCGCCCGGTCCGCAAGGCCGGCCAAGCTCTGGGCAAGCTCGGGACGCTGGCTTTTCATTGCGAAATCAGGCGGTCGGCGGCACGTCGGCGGCCCTTGCGCACTTCTTTTTAAGAAATGGACTCTGCAAGTAGATTCTGCTGCAGTCACGATTGTAATTATGCACGCTAACGATTTCTTCGATTTTTACTCTATAATTCATCGAATAGCAGCATGGGTGCCTAGCTTTGGGTCTGGCTTCCGAGTGCGATTCTATGTTCGTGTAATATCAAAGTATAACGGGATTTATGTCATAGTTGATGTCTCTCATATTCGTCTATGACCAGCATCCACAAGCAGGGCTCGCGTGCGCTGTCAGCGCCGTATGCAGTTCTCGATAAACGCTCCCACTTGTCACAAGAAAACGAACAAAATGCGTTTTCTGCCTTTTATTTGTTACCACAACAAATCTTCGGCAAGGCTAAAATTGCAGATGAATACTGTGCAACGTTTATTTCTTTTTGCATGAAAAAAATCGCGAGCAGAATGCAAAACACCAGGACTGAAAATACCTGTAGTTGGCGATCACAGGACCCGAGCTTTCTTGTTTGCTACTGCCACCTTCTCCGTCATCTCTCGATTGATGTATCTCGCGTAGAAGAGCATTTGCGTTACAACGAAGAGGCATTGCAGTTTTCAAAAGTGGTCTTTGCACCCCAGCCTTCCTATGTCGCATTCTCAGGGTAGCTAAAATGTCTTTATTTTGGCTTGAAATAGATCGCAGAAACGTCACGAGATCAATAAAACAACATTATCATTTATGGACAACTGCAACGTTAAGAAAATAGTAGTTAACATAAAGCGAATTTAAATTAACGCGCGCTTATAAACACGTCAACAAGCATGTTGCTGTCAGGCACATGGAGCATGCATACACTTACACAAATGAACTCGTTTCACATAGTCAACGAGGGTGTCTCACAATTCGTGCACTGTTGCCGCGAAGCTGTAGCAGGTACTGTAAAATAACGGTTCTAATATCTACCGCACGTTCACACGTAAATCTCCAAATATACACACACGAATCCGCGCTGATCAGCTGATCGGAAGTGATGTCTTGAAATTCTTACCCCTTAGTCACACGTCTCCGAAATGGCACGCACACGCAAGGGAGCGAGGTTGTCACACACGTAAAGAACACACGAGAGGAATAACTCAGTTGTTTTCACCAGTAGCAGGCCTCGACGTAGCCGAATACAAATACAAAAACAGCCCGATTCTTTCAAATGACGAAGACGTCTTCAAATTGTCATTCTTTCCTAATGCGGCTTTGGTATGTATGCAGCAGTTTACGCTTGAACTTCTGACACAAACACAGAACACCAGAAGAGGGAAGTTCACGGTATTTTAGTCCGCAAACGACCAAAACACAACGGTCCATGTGCCGGAAACCACGAACGATAGACGCAGCCATTTCTCCGAGCTGCTTGCCTTGGTGCCGAATGTCGGAAAACTGCCAAAACTAAGAAGGCCCGGCGGGCGTAAATTTACCTCAAAAGTCCCAGGAAATGTTGTCTCAATCCGGACATTATCACACTGGCAACAGTCCTTAGTAATACACTTTGTGAACCCACACAAAAACGATGTTTCACGGCGTATCCACGGGTACCGAGGCCAGTCAGACCGAACGGGTCGGGCGGGCTTGGACACGAGCGCCGCTACGCGGCAGTGAATGGCAGCGCGTCACTTTTTTCTCGGAGCTTGTCAACTTCTCCGATCCAGTAACGTTGGTGCAGCCATAGGGAGTATTACCTGGCGGCCATAGCTGTGTGCGCGACCTGCTGAGAGTGCTGATGGCGAGCTTCCACGGGTCTTTTGCAACGTACATTTCACACCATCAAAATTGCCGGTCTTAGCAACCTATTAATGTGAGATCGTTCTGAGCATGCGCCTCTAAGCAGCACCCACAAATATGGCGTCCAGCGAATAGCCCACCTCCAGAAGTGCAGCGCTGAAAGCGGCCTTGGAAGCGAGGGACGGCGCAGAGTTCCACCCTGCCCGTTCTGATCTGGATGAGCATTGCACCGGCGTGCGGTCGTGTATCACTACTGCGTGGTGCACATTAAGGAGGTCATGAAACGATTTCGCGGTTGGAATGTTCATGAGCTTTACAGAGGCGCACTGGACTCAGTCTCGCCCAGGTAAACTCGCACGCCACCGCCGCCACTGATTCGGAAGCATCTTGGTCACGGTCACCGTGGTCACGGTGAAATAGCGAGGATGAGACTATTTCTTGTAGTCTTGCCTTCCAAAGCTTGATGACGTAATTGCGAGATCGAAATTACCCGCCTGACGACAGTCGAGCGCGGCTCATGGATTGGACACGAGAACTGCGTGAGCACCTGACCCAGCTCGTACCAACCAATTCCTTGGCGAACTCGTGTTCAACCACTGCAGTGGATGAGAACGGCAGAACTCTGCTAGGTCGCACTGCATATTCGTCCCATGGAGTTCGCTTTACGGCTGAACTCCATGTGACGAATATGCAGCGAAAATCGACGGAATTTGCCTGGCTGGCTTCTGCTCATGCCCGTGGCCTCAGCACAGTGGTGCTACGTCACGCGCAAAGCGAACGTGCGTAGGGCGTGTTCGTCAGTCTATTCGTCGCATAATTCGTCTTATGGAGTTCAGCCTCCAAAGAAGCCGACGCAACAATTCTCGGCTTGGCTTAAATAACTGTGGAAGTTGACGCCTGACACTTCTGAAGTGAACTAGCAGAAAAAAGATTTTGTCTGTATACCCTAGTTTTTATTTGAGCAAAAAATGGAAAAGATCCAGGTGTTTTGCCACCTCTCAGCTCGTGCATCGTCTTCCGGGCTCGAGTCGCGCAGTGACGTCGATGGGGTAGGAGCGGGGCTCCGGGATAGCTCTCCCTCTAGAGCCATCAGAGAGCAGCGAGAACTCATCCGCTCGCGACCGCGTGACCACGTGCTGGCGGGCGCAGCGCGAACAATATGGCGAAGGGAGGAGAGTCTCACCGGGTCCGGCCATACCCGTCCGGTCCTGTCCTCCTACCTCCGTTCTGGCGGCTGTTCGCGGTAGCAGAGAGAGCTGACGGTTTTGTGGACCCAGGATAGAGGGCGCCACTAAAACTCCTTATAATAACAAATTTTGTCAATGATACCAGGGTTTTGACGCATTTATATTTATGTTGGAACAACAAGATTTATAAAAAAATTACCTTTTATCGAGCAGGTATTCGCACAACTTACTATCTGTTCTGCAAGACTGTACTGACGTCACACCGCGTAAGTTTCGCGGCCGCTGCTCGCGGCTGCAGGTCGAGGAATTTCTCAATTCGCCTCCTGATTACGCGGTGGAATCGCAACATTTCGAAGGAAGGAGGGTGTTTTCATTTGTGACAAGGTGAACAATGCGCAAAAGTAGAAGATGCCAATTCTTTCAACGTTAAAATCGTTGCACAGCTCCTTTAAAGGCCCATGAAACGAATTTTGGGTTGGGATGAATGAATTTTAATTGGGACTTTACTAATCGTATTATCGTTTAGTTGGCCAAAAGAAAAAGAGGCTAGAAAGTCTAACGTCAGTCTTTTCGGTACGAACATTTGAAAATATAGCGGACTATTTTGTACCTTCTGGCCTTCAAAAAGCTCTCCGCCTTTTCACCGTGATACGTCCGCGGGTTCCAAAGGTGCGTAAGCCACCGGCGCCAAACTGGACGTCAGCAGAGCCCAGCTCACGCATTGGACACGAGAACTGCGTCACTCGGACGTATGCGCTCGAATCAACAATCAATCCGTCGACTAATATTTGGATTCGCGTTCGTGGCCACGAGTGCCCTGAAGGAAATATCGCTCACCGGGGCATGACAAGCCTTTATGGTGTGCATGGGGTGCCACGGGTGGAAGCCAGGAGTCATCGCACCGGTGCCGAAGGAATGTCACGACCACGGGATTTCACAATTCGCTTTGAGTTGAGGACTAAAGCCAAGGAGGAAGAAGTAGAGTAAACCGTTTCACGACCCCCTTTAACGATGCCTGGAGCTCATCACGCGTTTTCTACTTTGGCCGACCCCAGCAGCGTGGCTAAAGTTAACGTTGGCGGCATAGGATAGGCACCAGGACACGTGGCCGCTTGTTCTGGCTCCGAGTTGAGGGGATGAACGACACTCATATTTCTAGAATTTGTTCGCCGACTGCCATTGCTTCGAAAGAAAAACTAAGGCAAATTTATTCAGTTATTAACATTATGGAGGGATTCTGAGCACCAGACGCCCATTGAGGCAGACTAACTTCCGGCTGTCTAAGCATGCGTACAGTGCAGATCGCTCACGAGACGCTGCCGCCGAAAGTGAAAAGGTAGAGAGGCAGACAGCGGATGAGAGGAGAGGATAGAGTGCCTTCATACACACGCGCGCTTTGCTTGAGTGGTGACATCTCAGCCATTTTTCCGCCCAATCGTTTTCTTTATGCATTTTGAAGTGCGCGCAATCCGGTGTCACTCAGCTCGAGCGCGTAGCTTTGGCTAATGCATAGACGCCATTTTACCGCCCAAGTCACGCACTGAGTGCGCCAGAGCGTCACGCGCTGGCACATTCAGGGCAACAGTGGATGTTCCCCACTCTGGAGACAGACAAGACATGTATAGGCACCCCATACTGCTGGTTTCAGCTTGGGTCCAGGACGCAGGCGATGCTGCCAAGCGCGAGCTCCGGGCTTTTCAGCGTCCCTGCCAAGCACGCGCGCTCGTGCAATGCAGCAGCACTGTTCAGGGCCACACGCTCGCGCTCGTAGGCATCGGCTGCGTCTGGACCCAAACTGAAACGAAGTATAGGAACGGGCGCCCGCTGCGGCGGAGCTCGCCGAAATACACTTGTCCCGAGCGGATGGAATGTCCGCTCGTAGCTCTCGCGCTACCGCTTCTTTTCTCGTCGGGTTTGAAAACCGCGTTTCGGGTCCTCGCCGCTGCAGAAGCTAGTGCGATGAAGCCGCAGCGGGTACGCCTCACGCGCGTCGAAAAATGAAGAGAAGCGCCTCTTCCTTCAGAGCCCCTACGGACAGTTGCGTTTCAGTGCGTTTGGCTGCGTTGCGGCTGCGAGAAACCAGGACATCCCTGCTTCCTATCTTGCGTGCCAAGCTATTCCTCGAACTGGATTCCACGCTTCATACGAAGCACAGATGTGCCGGTGACTCGCTTCCGCTTCTCGAAGCAACGCAGTCAAACGCACTCAACACTCTCCAACGCAACCGTGTGCGTAGGGGCCTTAACTAGGTGCCTTCATGTGCGCTTCTGCTTAGGGTGGAGTCATCCAGCCATTTTAGTACCCAGATTTTATTTTCCTTTTTTGTTCATAAGCGCGTGAAAGAGCGTGTCGCCATGCACGCGTCTGTGGCGCTGACGTGTGCTATGGCGACATTTTGTTTTCGTCGATTTCTTTGTATTTCCCCGTGAGCAGCGTGCTGTCGGCATCGGGTACTACAAAAGTGGCATCACCCTAAACAGAAGGACATTGGGGCACCTAAGGCACCCTAGCCTTAACGCTCCAGGATGCCGTGCGCCTGAAAATATAGCCAGAACGCGATCCCCCAAAAAAGTTCACGCTCACGCAAAAAAAAAAAAAAAAATTGGTAAACGAAGAGCGTGTTATACTTCGTTTCAGCTTGGGTCCAGACGCAGCCGATGCTACAAGCACGAGTGTGTGGCCCTGAACTGTGCCTGTACTGCACGAGCGCGCGTGCTTGGCAGGGACGCTGGAAGCCCGGAGCTCGCGCTTGTAGCATCGGCTGCGTCTGGACCCAAGCTGAAACGAAGTATAGTACGGGTCAGGATTGAAGAAAGTATAAACAAAAAGCACAAAGACAACACAACCACATCTTTCATGGTTGTATTGTCTTTGTCTTACATGTGTATTCTTCCTTCAATCCTGTCACACAAAAAGACTGTGCGATTTGCATTTTCAGCCCGACGACATTGTTCGTCATTACTCGCACATCATTGATAAGCAGACGGCTCTGATGGCCAAGGTTCAGTAATAATTAAAATAAATGTTGTGCCACGTCTGTTTCCCCAATGTCCCCGCGCATTTCTTCAGGCTGCAGCCAGTTATGTTACCCCTGATGTTACAATTACATTACGAACCCGGAGCAGTCGACGCTGACAGCAACCGAACAGGCAAGCTCACCGACGTTTTCGGAATCTGTTTCACAATGTCAGGAACATAGTCGCCCGTCAAAAAATGATAATGTCAAAGGAAACCCCAGGATCACATGATTTTCTACAAGCTCGTGGAGAAGCAAGGCATAGTTTCTTTGATGAGGGGCTGTCACAATAAAAAAGCATCTCCCTCTGGTTCTCAACACAGAAGGAATCCAAGTACGACTCAGCGATGGCTATCGACCCTCGAATAATTGAGAGTGTTCTTGGGCTGTGTTGACTTCTTTAAATTGTGTGCTGCATGCCCCTGTGAACTCCTTCCAACTGTCACAACCCCAACAACAGCCGTCTCAAATCAGTGATATCTAAAAATAATTGGATTTACAGCTCGAGATCAGTTGATAATTGAAAACGAGCGTGTTGGGTGACAGGTACGGATACATGAAAGAATAACACATCAAAGACGGGGACGGAAACATAATTTCCTTCATTTAGCAACAACATTAAGTGACACAAAATATAAAACCGCCGCCGAAAGGTTTCAGCGTTTTCGAAGGGGGGAAAAATTGGTGAAGGAAAAGTAAATTTGCTATAATTTTAAAAAGTTTTAAAAGCACTAGCGTCATGGCGAGGTATCAGTAATCTGATCACCCCTGGTGTTAGGTTGTGTCATTCCATGTTGTTGCTAAATGTGTCCTTCGATGTCGTTTTTAAGTGAAATAAATTATGTTTCCGTCCCCATCCTCGATTTTTTATCCTTTCATGTATTCAGATCAGGTGATCATTCCAAAACCGATGCACGCTAGCGGAGGATTCGCAGCGGATATGGCGGAGTCTGCAGCAGACTATGCAAGCGATGCAAATTTAGAAGACGCGGGAAGAACCGATCTCACGTAAAACCCCTCTATCCTGGGAAAAGTGGCGCCTTTCATTGTTGTGGAAATGCTCGAGACACGTGTCACGCGCCACTTCTGGGAAGAACATGGCGTCTGAAATCTAGCTCAGTGCTGCACTGTGCCGCCATGATCTTCCCAAGGGCTGCACGTTGCACATTCCTCTTGCATCGACGCACCTTGCGCTACTTTTAAAACATGAAGGGGCTTTAATCTCACGGCAACGGTAGCGCCACAATTTCTCCCGCTACCGCAGCGGCCCGCGCTACTACAGTGAATGCCGCTCAAGTTCCTAAACTCAAAGCCGTATATGTAGAGAATTTGTCCACTCGTTGAGAAATATGGGAGGCAAATCAGGAGGCGCCATTGGCTGAAAGCGGGCTGGGCGTGTTCCAGGGCGTCCTCACAAATTCGAATGTGGCCAACCAGAAGCCGGAAATAATACCCTGGCGGTGGTCGCAAGAAACAAACTTATTAAGTGCGTCGGAGTACCTCTCGGTGTTTGAAAACATGGTGCACGTGATGTTTCAATCATGGTCATCCAAAATCATGGTGGAAGAGCGCAACTAGCAGAACAATCGACATAATCCGTACGCAACGCGCCGAGGGCCAGGAACCTGCAGTCCGAGCGGTTACACGTTGTCCGAGCAAAACAGAGTTGAGCGGCACATTCGTTTCTTACAACTTTCTGCATGATCATGATCGAAACATCACTTGCACCCTATTTTCAACCGTGAAGGGTTACTACATGTAACTCTTACGCGCTTATTAAAACCAGATACCTATGATTAAAACTGTTTCTCGCTACCACCACTAAGGGATTCTTTTAGGCTTCTGGTTGGCCAAGAGAGCATGTCAAGCCATTTTTCTGCTTCTGGTGCACGCCCTGGCTCTGGCCGCGCCTCCCATTGACCAAACTCTCTCTATACACGGCTCTGCCTAAACTTAGAGTTCCTGAATAGGCTCCTCGTAGGAGCCTATGGACCATTTGCTGTCTTACTCCAAGCATCAGGAGAATGCAGGATTGGTGTTCCACGCGCACGCCTTTCCTGTATAAAATATTCGAAGTAAATAACCAAAGCAAGCATTGACGAACGCGCGTGCAAGACGCCATTTGTTTTAGGTTTTTGCTTTGGAAAGATTACTACTGCTGAGGCCAGCTACGTGCGGCGCGTGGAGCACCAATCCCTGCATTCTCCTTGATGCTTGGGTAAGACTGCAATAGGTCTATTGGCGACGTGAGCGATCAAAAGCGTCGGTGTGGTCGGCCCACCACAATTGGCCGAATGCTGACTATGACTTCAGCAAAGGATATGAAATCGACGCAAATAAGACGAATGTGAGAACTTCAATTTTGACGGTGTCGGCAGTGTTACTTTGAGAGCGCTATGATTTCAGGCTTTCACCATGCTCATTACAAACACCGTTGAACTTGTTCTTCACAAGGTAATGACGTCACGAAAGGTAACCAAACGAGGGCGTCACCGAAACGTCTCTCCGCTAATACAGGAACTCTACCTAAACCGACCTCCTCTATACTCCGTTTCACCTTATATTGTACCGCAGCGAAGGCTAGAAGCGCGCGCTCATAGCGTTGGCAGCTGCCCTTGGTGCACGAGAGCTTGTGCTGCCGAGGTGTGCCATAGAGCAGGGAGCTCGCGCTTGTAGCCTTACCTGCGGTACAACGCAAGGTGAAACAAAGTATAGAAACCTCGACCTACGGTTTCATTTGCGCGAGAACGCGTGCAAATGATCCTCGAGATAAAGCCCCATGCTCGCGCCAGCAGCTTTGACAGCGTTGTGCACTAAGTATGAAACCAGTATGAAACAGAGGCTCGTGCACGGAGAATGCCGGCCATTCGCTCGAGCGAGGGCGGCCATTCGGCACGGCTCGGTCGGAGTTGGGTGTTGGGCCCGGCCGACCCATGGCTTTCTTTTGGCCCACAGCGAGCGGCGTGGCAGCAGCGATGCAGCAGGGGGCAGCAGTCGAGCGTCGGCCGGAAGACTGGCCAACGTTCCCCGGAAGCTGTGGAGGTCCCGGGCCAAATCCCAGTCCAGGGTTTCTGCGCTCAGCGTCTGCACCTGGTCGCCCGAGGTCGGTAAAGCCTCCACATGGTGTTGTGGCTTCGGAGAGAGAGCCTACATTACAGAGAGTTTCACACTCTCGATCGGGGTTCATAGGGTTATGGGACGCGTTTGAAGTACATTGCGTGGAAGCGCCGTCATCGCTGGGTATACTGACGGTTATATTTATAGAGGGGATTCACGGGACGTACTCGTTGACATTTTTGGAAGCGCGTGCCCAGAACGAGGCTTGAGGACAACTTTTCTGGCATTTCAGAAGAAGCGAACACCGCGCGTGCACAGCTTTGATCGGTGCTCAAGGTCCACGAGCGCACGGGTACCCATAGCATCGGCTTTACTGCCTGCTAGGGAATGCAGGCGGATGCACGTTCAACGCCCATTCCACACTATCAGAATCGTTGTTCTTGGAAGACGATAAATGGGAACTAGTTCTGAGCATGCGCTTTGATCAACGTCCAACAATATGGCGTCCCGTGAATGCCCCCTCATTTACTGGTTCCTTCAAACTACAGGACCTCTGCGGTGTGGGACTATAGCACAGTGAACCGAACGCTCGTGGCGCATAGAATACCCGTACGGCCGCGATGCGTCCCATGCAAGCTACGTATACGAGCTTGCACGTGAAGGTAGCAAAAGCGTTGATCGTCTGCAAACGCCTCAGCGTCTCCGCCTGCTTTCCTCCTCGCCACGCGACAGATCAGCGCATGCGCACTTGTGACCAATCTTCGCAGGAGGCGTCCGCCATTAAATTGCAAACGCTCCCCGTGGTCAGAGATGGGCCCTCTATTTCAATCTAGGCTCTCTAGCTCCGGATTAGTGCACGGTTGGCGCCAATAAGCGATAGCCAGTTCTTTCCCGTTTTTCTCAGAAAATTGAACAGCTGCCATGAAAACCCACTGGACGCCATATTTTAGTGCAATGTTCGGTGCGCATGCTCACATTTACAGGTTGCTAAGACCGGCAATCTTCGTGGTGTGTAGTGCACAATGCAAGAGAACTCTGGAAGCTCACCGTCAGCACCAGCTCAGCAAGACACGGACTTACTATCGTTCACCTTTCAGCTGAGACTAGAAGCTCCGCCTTCAGCGCGAGCTCGCTGGCTTCCGCAGTGCATTGGTTGCGCGTACCTGCGTGTTCACACTAGTGTTAGTAAGTGCAGAAAGCTCGCGCTGAAGACGGAGCTTCTAGTCTTTAAGGGTGAACCCGCCAGTGATTCCCCCCATAGCCGGGCCATCCCTGGCCCGACCAAGAGGCGTGCCTTTGCTTTGCTCGCTCCAGTGCCCTCTCGTCCGGTCGCAGGGCAGCTGCCGGTGGCGATGCCGGACCGGCGGCCGCCTCACGCTGCGTCCCACGAGCCTGGTGGCCCTCACCGAGGCCGAGGCGGCGGGACTGCGGCCGCTGGCCATCAGCCGGCTTCAGGGCCTGGGCCTCGGCTGCAAGGTGGACACGCCGCGAGGTGAGCTCTCGGTCCATGGGCCACAGCCGGAGACTAAGCCAATAGGCGAGCGATACCACCTACAAGACAAGGCCTGTGCCTGCCCCTCCCCTCAAACGTCACCACTAGTGGATTCACGCAGCGCCCCCTAGCTTGCGCGATGGCGTCAGCATTGCCGCCATCGCGTCTTGTCGGCGGCTCTTGTCGAGCTTTGGCGTGTTTGCCGATTAGGACGGGTCGGGCTTCCACTAACGATGACGTCACGCTCAGGCTTTGTCTTATATTTTCGTTGTGACGTCAAGGAAAAAATGAACTTTTGCGCACTGCTCATGCGCTGCAGAAAGCAGTTCTTACAAGATTTGGTTGTCGGAAGAAGAATTGACGATTATGGCGTTTCAAAGGTGCACGTCTTGATAAAATAACATAAAGCTATAGTCTAATTGATGTAGCTAGAGATATCTTAATCCATGAAACGGGAAATTACTAGCGTTCCGCAGATGGCCAGTTTTTTTCTTTTGTTCTTTTTTAATACGGATTTTGAAGTGAAACAAGACGCGAGCACAAAAAAGGTGGCTCCGCTAGCGTCCGCGAGACGCGACTAATTAATACTGACGTTGAAAAGCGGCGTCCCATGTGCATTGTTCGGCATTTTTGGTTAAAAAAAATGTAAAACCTCACTCATCCTCACCTTCACGGACACACTCACCTCCAAGTCCTCACTCGCGAACTCATGAACTCGACGAACTCACGCCCTTCACCGAACTCATCAACTCACCGATCTCACAAACTCACGCCCCTCATCGAGCTCACTTACTCATTCACCGACCTACCTCACTCAGAAGTAGTCCTCGCCCTCAGCGTGGTCGCGGCGCTGGCACTCGTGTTGCACGCGGGTTGTGCGGTTTTTACAACGCCGCCACGCTCGCTGCCTCCTTCCGCCGCTCCAGAGCCAGCCGTCACGTCGCCAAGTGCAGAAATATTTTGTATTTTTCTTTGTTTCGCATCGACTCTTTCCGCGCGCTAGCAGAGCGCTCGATGAAGGCGCGCATTGCTGGGATACAAGGGCGCATCATTGCGAGTCTTATGAAGTATTCTTTCGGCGTGCACTGTTCCTTTCAATCATTCACGACAACTCCGTGCAAGTATGGAGTGAGCGTCTGCAGCGTTGTTTATTTCGGTGTGAATTATTATTATTTAAACATGCGTCGCCGTGGGCATGTACTTTGTTTCTGCATAGAATAGTTTGTCGAACCTTTTAAAAAGACATTAACACCCTCCAAAAAAAAGTATTTGTATTTTTGCCAGGCGATATAATTGCTAGGGTGACTACCCAATTAATGTTTTGCTACAGAGTCACGTATATTTTTAATGAAGCCAAAAAACGCCGCTGCTCGAAACCAAAACATGAGCACGGAGACTCATGGCCGCGACATGTGGACGACGTGGACCGAGGAGGAGGGAGAAATGTGGAGGAGGAGAGAGTTGCCGGAAGTCACGTGGCTACACCCAACCGCGTTAGTTTTGTTTTGTTTTTTGCTTTTTTGGCCGTGTGAGGCAGACGACGACGTTGCGTGCACCATTCGTCGTGCGGTCGCTTCGCGCTTATATCCGTTCCAGTCGCTGTTCTGTGCTTGAAGATCGATTTGCCGGTACCGCGAGCGACAGTTTCGAAGTAGCGGTCCCACGTCCGTTGCAGCCTTGGTCCGTCGTGTGCTGCCATCGCGTCGTTGAGGCCCCGGTACGTCGCCATATTGAAAGTGACGTATTCATGCACTTCCTGTGATCTGTGCAACACGTGTTTTAACCAACGTATCTGCAAGCTTCTTGGAAGCCACAAAAAATTTTTATATTATTTTTCTTGTTTTTAATATTGAATGTGTGCCTTAGATGACCGACGACTTTGGATTATATATTTGGTACGTGTGTCTGAACGGCTTGTGACCATGGAGAAGAGGGTGAGCGCGACTTAAACCGGTCAGCTCTTGACCGGCGATTTTCGGGAGAAAGAAAACCGAATTTTGAGCCGAAAGTTGTGCTTTGGGTAGCTGGGCTCTCATATGTCTACAAATAAAAAAACTCGGCGAGCATCAGTACCCTGTGAATGCCCCTTTAATAATAGTTCGCTTTGCTCGGCAATTTCTTGTCAACTAGAACTATTTCGGAACGATCTGTCTTCATATTATCGTCGTTCACACAAACTATTTCGCCTAAAATACCTGCCTAGGGATTTTTTTTTCTTAGAAGAATGAACGCCTGAAGCATCATAATAGGGATATACGCCAAAAGAAAAAAACGAGGACAAGAAGATAGTAGCACACAGGACAGGGTGTAACTTTCAACTGAAATTCATTAAAATACACACAAAAATGGTAAAACTTCACTTGCGCAAAGAGGATACACTGAGATTCAGAAACCGAAGAAGCCGGACGGCACTGATGAATGACAGAGGCTTGACCGATAAAGAAATGTTCCTTATCGGAAAGGGCTAATGAAGGAGCGCTGACACAGACAGTCGGCCCATGTGATTTTAGCATAAAGGCATATGTATTTCGCGCTATAGATTTGTTCTAAAGCTCCCCACAACCTTAGTTTTGTGAAATTTTGGGTGGCATTCGCATAAATCTACGTTTATAGCCAAGTGGCCAGACGGGTATTGACTACTGGCAGCTCAGTGCTCTGTAATTCAATCATTTGTGCACTTCCCCGGCTGGCCCACGTAAACCCTCCCGCATGACAAAGGAATTTCATATATGACCCATATGGCGCACTCAGGAAAGCTTGCACGCATGACGATTGTTGCACACTACGCCTATCTCTCTCGACTTACCTGCTTTTTTATTTATTGTTTTGCATAACGGGGAAAGTTTGTCTGGCGTGGAGAAAACGACTGGAATACGAAACCGATTCGCCACCTCTTTCAGGTTGTGAGATACGTTATGCACATAGGACATGAGAACAGGTCTGCCCTCGCCTTCTCAGCTTGCTCTCCCCTGCTGAGTTTTTTCAGTTTTTTTACCAAATTCTCCGAAACATCACATAGATCCCGGGGAGGAAAACCACCATCCTGCTTTCTGAGTAACTATGACTCGAAGCTAGAACTCATTCTGTGATGACAGAATTTATTAAAGAAGACATCTAGGCAACTGGAGGATATTCTTTTTTTTTTTACGAGCTTCGCGTGGGTTGAGTCAAATGTCAGTATCTTCTTTTAGAATGGGGCTCGTACGGCCCACACACATGGTCGGCTTCAAGAAAAAGTACCAAGTCCAGAAGTGTAGCCGCCCAGAGTTCGCGGTTTCGTGTGTGAAGCTAATGTCTGCCGCACATTCCGTAAATATCTCGAGCACTCTATAGTCGGTGACAGGTCAAGAACGAAGTGGAAGCTCCTCCCACCCCTTTCCACTTGAGCGCAGCAAACGGTAGAAAGGAGGTCGCCCCCCCCCCCCCCCCCCCAGCGTTCGCACTACTAAAGTGGAAAGAAGTGGGAGGAGCTTCCAATTCGTTCTTGACCTGTCACCGACTATAGTAATCATTTTGTCATTGACCTCCACAGGATTGCCGGTCAGCACAAGGAAGTCGCAAACGTATCTGAAAATCTTTAGTCTGTATTTCTGTTCCAATGGACCTTTTCCGAGAAGCGTTCTGCGCACGCGCGAGCGCCCGATGCCAAGCGGCGGAAGCCGGAACGAAAAATCGAGGAAATTCGGAAGGAGGCTGTAGATCAGCGAGTAGAACACGTAATTGCAACATATTTATAATTGCGTTACACAAAAAAAGAAAGTGGACGGAAAGAAAAACACGACGTTTGGGTGGTCGCCACGGATGCCCCTCTCCGTCCGACCCGGTCCATCCGTCTGCCTTCGACGTCGGGAGCCTCAGAGAGCGTCCGGCAGCGCCGGCGTCAGCCAGACCTGCCCCAGTTGGTCGTGTCACGGGGTCTGCCCGGGGTTTCTCCTTCCAGAGCGTCCCTTTTATAACCTCAGCCACGGTCGACCACGCGCACCAACACGGCATGTCCACGTGCGACACCACGTGATCCCGGAAGCCACTCCTCCGGGCGACGCCCAGGCCGCGGTTCTTTAGCTGAAGGCCCCGATTAAAGTCGCGGTGGGCACGCGACGCAGCTCAGAGAGCGAAGAAACTGGTAGCATAGCTCCCATTATCGATTGGTAGCGCAGGTAGGTCACTTCCTCGATTTTTAGTTCGTGCAGCTACCGCCTGGTGCCGTCGGTATTTGGAAAAGGTCCATTATCACTCTCTTGATTGTCCTGTCGCACGAGGTAAGAAAAATATCGCGAAGTACTGGCGCCCCCTCGATCCGATGCAAATCCCTCTTTTCTGGACAAACAACTCCCCTTGAAAGAGACCAAAGTGGATCGAAGGTAGTGAGTCAGCAACTTTAAAAAATGACCGCATCCTCCACGTGGTGAATGATGTTGATTAGGGCGAAGCTCTGGTGGTGCTGATGATACTGATTTTGTTCATAGGTAGTGCTGATGGTGCTGATTTTTTTTATTGCTCATAGGTAGTGCTGAGTTCCGGATTGCGGTTCGACTTCATTATTACAGCTTTATGGTCGGTGAAATGCAGAGCCAGTGGTTCTTCTAGCGGATCCATTCATTTGGCCGCAGCGCCCTCTCGTCTATAAACGTTGAGCCAATGCATGCAAAGTTTAACGCGATTATATACGCATTTGACCGCAGCGCCCTCTCCTGTATAGACGTTGAGCGGCTACATGCAACGTTTCATCCATGACATCCCCAGCTCTTGAGTTACTACCACATCTCAGAGCCCCTACTCGTCCCGCAGTCGTGGCCTGAGTGGTTAAGGCGATGGACTAGAAATCCATTGGGGTCTCTCCGCACAGGTTCGAATCTTGTCGACTGCGCAAACATTTTTTTTTTCTTTTTTTAAGAAGACAGACGACGGACGGACGGACAAGGCTAGACCCTAAGGAGCTTCGCCCCTAAAAAGAAAGGCTTTACTGTGATGTCAATGGAATTGCGGAATGGCACCTCCCCGTTCTTTTTAATACACACAACCGCCAGCAGTTGACCTTGTGGGACAAAGTAAAATAAATCTGCAACATCTATCGAAAAAACCTTTCGTCCCCCTCAAGTTTCCGCTGCGCAGAAACTCAATTACTTCTTCCGAGTTTCTGACAAGAAGAAGATCCCGCAGTTTTAATGAACGTTTGAAGAACTTCGTTGCAAACCATAATATTGTATGTTATTTTTTTTATTGCGCCTCTCCTTTTCTGTTGCACCGCCACATACCTATTAACAATTAAACCTGGAACGTTCTAATCCACAGAGCTTCGTGTCTCGTAAAATGTTATATTTTATGGACCCTCATATAAAATCGCCATCAGTGTCAGATGCCTTCGGTAGTCGTGTTGCTCAGACAACGTGTGCTTGCGTTAAAGCTTGCCAATATGTTGAATACAAATATTTTCAAACTACATGTGCAAAATTGTGTGTTCTATTAAAATTATGTCTTAATTTCTTATGGGTGTTAATTTTTGTTTTGTGTTCACTGATTTGAATGAATAAACTTCAACCTATTGGTTAAAGCGCAAGTTCAATATTTAAATTTCTTCACTTAGCTACCGATAACCTGATTCCGATATCCACGCAATATTTGAGGAGGGAAGAGGAGTGGTCGTGCAACTTAATTAAATGGTGAGTGTTTTCAGGTAAATGTGGCCGACCATGTCCGGTAACCAGTTTTAATTTTGACGAAAAAAAAAGTAATTTGTTGGCTCAATGCCCATCAAAACAAAGCCAACATTTATCGTAAAAAAAGAATTCTTTGAAAAAAAATTAGAAGCACACTTTTAGCCCGAAGCGCTTTCTGCGGATTGCGCAAAGCTCTCATTTCGGGCACCTACCCCGAAACAACTGCTGCGTCTACTAGTCTAAAAATATTTAGTGACAAAATACGCATATGAAGGGTTGATTCCAAGTATTTACAACGGAGTAACAACGTCGCTAAATTGCAAAAAATAAAAAAATCGCAAACACAACACATTGCGCGATTATGGTCTTTTTTCACATTTATAAATGTTAAGACTTTTCAACTTTGCCGGCGTGTTGCCCTGTATTTTGTTAATTTTTGCGCTAAATACTGTTGTCCTGATTAGCGGGACATATTTACGAGAAACGCTCGAATGGGGCTTTTTTTTTTACAAAACACGAATTATATTGAAAATAAACAATAACAAAAAAGAGCATCCTCCATTTTTCTTTAACTCTTCCCATTAAAGTTTAGTGATATGTACTAACAGAATCATGCAAACACATGCCACAATATTTTCGTGTCTTTGATGTTATTAAGCGAAAAATCTGTCCAAATTGAGGCTATTGCAGTGCCGTACACACCCATAGTTGACGAGTTAATTATTTTTACAGAGCGCAAGTTGAAATGCTCGGGAGTGGTCAGAAAGACACACACATCGACAACACTGAGGCGGACGGTGCTGCTTTTAAATTGAGAATTCTTAGTGCGTTTTTTGTACTAGAGCCACAGAAATTGCGCATGGGCCGGCGCGATCGAGAGGCGCTATCATATCGCATGCTTCGCAGGTACTGTTTTCAATACCCGGCGTGTAGCGCGCAACTATCGCGTTCCTGCGTACGCCACGTAAAGGAAATGTGGTTGCTTGCTACGATTCCACGCGCAAGTTTGACTCGTGACCCGAGGAGTGACTGCTGCTCGCGGGGGATGTCCGACCACCATCCGAGAGGACCGGCTGCGTGCTAGAATGAGCATCCGACAGCGTCACGGCTGCTGCGGCGTAATTTGTTGCCACCTCTGTATCACTTTCAATGCGTAGGTGGTGTAGCACGTTTAAAAACGCCAGTCGAAGACGCACTCCAGGCGCCGTAACCCAACTGCAGACAAGAGGTCGGTAATTGCCGAGTCCCACTGGAGCGACAAACAGAAACAACCGACGCCGACAAGTCTCGTGCACGTGCCGGATGCGCGGGCGGAAGGCATCTTTGGCAAACTTGCAGTCAGTCGTGCCATAGCCTCCTCTGTTCTCACAAAGCTTGGCAGTTCGACGACGGAGACATAGAGTGCCCGGTCCCAGATTTGGAGCGCGAGGATCTGGTAGCACAGAGCATTTCTCGGGGAACCTGGACGACAGCGCAGAGCTTTTGCAGCAGCGAGGACCCGAAACATGGTTTTCAAACCCGACGAGAAAAGAAGCGGTAGCGCGAGGAATGCAAGGAGCACGAGCGGACACTCCATCGCTCGGGACAAGTGTGTTTCGGCGTCTCGCCGCAGCGGGGCGCCCGTCACGTGGCTCCCCACTCTCCGCTCACCGCCCTACCCACCGCCCCGCTCGCCACCGTCTCCCGCCAATCGCGTCGCTCTGCACGCGGCTCTACGCTTTTCAGATCGGTCATTTCGGCGGCTGTTTCTCGTGGCGATCTGCTAGGCTTTTTCAGCATAGAGGAGGCTATGGTCGTGCTTACTTCACGAGCATCGAGAGGGTGCGAGCCTGCCAAAGGTAGATTCGCCTGCATGCTGCACGTGCACGAGGCTCATCGGTGTCGGTCGTTTCCGCCTGCAGTTCCGGAGGGACCCGGGCATAGCGACGCAGACGCTCGACGGAACAGCGAGGAGTTCCCCTGAGAAGGGTGCTTCTCCGTTTCCTCTGGAGCTATGCTAGGAAGCAACAGTGTCAGGTACGCAGCTGCTGAGTCGAGAGTGTAGGTTTCTGACTAAGCTCCGCTCACCCCTAAGCTGACAGTGCGGTGGAGGCTACGTGCTCTTTGCACCACTTAGGCGTCTGACTTTCGCCGCGAGATCCCAAGCACAGTCAAAGACACTGTATCACCCCACTCCTGCCTTGGCCCCATGTTGGGCTGGCAGTATTGATAAATAAATTGCGCCCATATGGTCGGCCCCGAGTGAGGCCCTTTATAGTGTGCTGAAAAGGAGGCCGGGCAAAACCCCCCCCTTTGCAGAGCCCTTTGCGCGCCACGATTGGTTGTTTCTTTTTATTTTTTTGAACGCGCTTTCTTTTAGCGTTCCTTCTGCTCAAGTGGAAAGAGTGAAGGACTTTGTGGGAGGAGCCTGTCCTGCTAATCTCCATCTGCAACAGACTATAGGCTCTTTATCACCCAGACAAAGAATGCTGAGTCACTGAGTTCTGGACGCATGCGCGGCGTCTGATATTCCGCAGAAGAGAACAAATTGCGCATGCTCGGAACGTCTTCCATAGCACAATGGACAAAAATGACAACGTGCAACGCGAACGATAAAGAAGTGAGGTTTAACGTTGCTGGGTGCCACAGGGGTGACACGCAACCAACCTCCCTCCCCTCTCCTTTTTTTTTTGTTTTTGTTTCAGAGGACAGCTCCGAGACTTCAGCCAAGGTGCGCCGGCGGCCGGCCCTCCTGCGCAAAAAGGCCATCACCACGAGCTTCTTCGAGAGCCGCAAAGAAAGCGGTGAGAATGACACCCCGCCTTGACCGGTTAGAAGACAAGGCCGGCGCCTTCCCTCCTCTGACGTCATCACTAGTGGATCCTCGTTGCGCCGCCTAGCTCGCGTCAGCATCGCCGCCAGCCACGCCAGCGCGTCTTTGGAGTGTCTCGGAACGAGCGCGACCAGAGAGCCTAGATTGTAGAGAGGGAACAACTCAAACCATGGAGACTGTTTGTGATTTGAAGAACGGCGAACGCCCCCTGCGCCGATTGGTCGCAAGTGCGCATGCGTTGCATTCCCGCGTGGGGAGGAGGAAAGCGGGCTGAGAGGCGGAGACGCTAGCAGACGATGCAGCGCTGTCGTTCCCTCCTCGCAGCTCATATTGCAAACGCGAGATGCTAGCACCCGGTGACGCGAGACGCAGACGCCTGTGGCCGCTTTTTTGCGGCGTATTCTCGTCAGGTCGGAGAGCCACTAATGATGACGTCATGCGCTGGCCTTCTCATCTATGCAGAACCACATCTTAGCAAGAAGCAGAGCGAAAGTTCGTCTGCTTCTTGCACAGGGGTTGCGGGGATGTCACAATGCCGAGCTCTTATTGGCTGATTGAAGACAAGAAATTGTGGGTAGACCTTTAGGCATCTAGCAACGAGGTCTACCCACTGTCCTTTCAATCAGAGCCAATCAGAACTCGGCGTCGTTCTGACGTCACCGCAACTCCTGCGCAGCAAGCAGACGACTTGCCACCCTTGAACTGACGATGCGAGGGAAGCTATGTGTTCGATGGACCAGTCCTACGCCACTCTTCCGACAGGCGATCACACTCCCGCCCATATTCATGTGCAGGGAGTGGGGTCAGCCAACACCACCTAGAATAATGAAAGCCTCCACATGGCCTCCTGTCCCTCTATAAAACGTCATCAGAGTCGGATGGCGCTAACTCGGCTACTGGGCCCGACCTTCGACGCGCTGATTGGACACGAGCCCCGTCCGAACACTGACGCAGCACTCGTGCCCAATCTCAGGCCTCGATCGATCTGACTGTGATGATGGTGCTGGGGCCTTCTGTCTAGGTGGTGTTGGCTCAGCTAGCTGATGAAAGGGAGGCGGTTGGTTGGTCCGGAGGGCCGTGTAGCTGTCATCCCGGCGGATGTGTAAGCGCGGTCTCTCCCTCGCAGACATTCCATCGGGGCAGGTGTTCGGGGTGCCGCTGCAGCAGGTCCTGCAGAGCGACCAGCAGCGCTTCCCCGACGCCACCCTGGCAGACCCGGACTGGGCGGCGCCCGACTGGGGCTCGGACGCCGCAGCCGCGGCTGCCGACGCCTTGTCCAGGCGCTCGGACGACGCCAGCGAGAGCTCCGTCTCGTCCCTCGTCGACCTGGCTTCGCCGGACCTTAGGAAGGTACGCCTCTCTTCTGCAGCCAGCCAGCTGGAGCGGGCTCCAGCCGGCACACGTTGCAACATAAATTCAACATTTCCCGGCTATTGGCGGCATTCTAGCCGATCCTAAATCAACAGTGAAGCGGAAGGTGGCATGACGTTGCGGGTCTTCAAGGACAAATAAAGGATGATGATAATGACCCTATGAAGGACCTGGGTCGGCTTGCTAGAAACAGCGTTTCAGCTGAGACTGGGGGAAAGAAAGCACTGCCATAGCCAGCGCAAGAGCTGAGCGGTGCTTCTTTCAGCCAATCTCAGCTGAGACGCTGTTCTAGCAAGTCGGCCCAGGAATCTCTAATCGCCACCAGAGCACAGATTCTCTGAGTTTTCTCATGGGGTTTGCCGTCAGTGTTTATTAAGGCGAAAACCTTATATGTCTCATCGTTCAGTCGACCTTCAAGGTCCTTGAGCGAAAACACGTCGGCGACACGAAAAGTACCAAAACCCACGGTTCGCCAGCGGACCACGGGATGGCGTTACTTGTGCCAGAATCAAACCCAGCGGGCGTGCGACATGCCGTGACATTAACGGCGCCAAAAGTGCGTCGTCAGAGAGCGCGCTGTCTTCGGAGTTTCGCTATCAGCCTATCACCGAGATCGGCGCTTGGGCTTTCCCCTTCAAGTCATCTTCGGGATAACATAAGAGACCCTGTGAATTTTTTATTGATTTATTTGTACCCACGGGGCCTGGAGGCATTACAGAGGGAGGTGAGATATAGCATAGAAAGAAGCAAGAAGAAAAAAACAAGAAAATCATGAACAAATTCTAATAGTCCGGTTACAGCTTTTTCTTTTGTCAACAGGATCAAGAATAGTGGTAAAGATGTGGGAAGGTGACTTCAGTCAACAGAAGTACGAGGTATAGATTATTTAAAGTAGGCATTAGTGACACTGTATAATCCCGGCTTTATGTAAGTGATCGTTGCGTGATGACACGTAGAATGGTCTCAATGTCTGAATCGTCAATATAGCTAGATCTCGAAGCTCACTGACGACCGCCCAATGACGAGAGCACGCGGCAGAAAACAGCGACAGTGAAACTTGCATTGAAAAAGCTGCCACTCTAGAAAGGTGTAATTGGTGGTGAGTACTGCTTTCCTCCCGAGTCATATCGAATATCACAGGCAGGATAATGTTGCGCTCAACCCATACCAGACAGAAGACAAGGCCGGTGCATTACGTCATCGTTAGAAGTCAGGCCCGTGCAATTTCAAGCTTGCCAAAGCTATGTTCACGCTCAAGCTGCTCGTGTTTGCCCTCCTTGGGAAACCAGTCGGGGTCCTATGCTCGCAATTGTCTATGCGGAGAGCAAGTTCGTCTGCTTCTTTTGTAGGAGTTGAGGTGACGTCAGAACGACGGCCGAGTTCTGATCTGGCTCTGATTGGAAGGAGAGTGGGTAGACCTCAAGGCAGCTTGCTTTGAGGTCTACCCACTATCCTTCCAATCAGAGCCAATCAGAGCTCGGTGTCACTCTGACGCCACCGCAAATCCTGCAAAAGAAGCAGACGACTTGCTCTCCGCATAAGCCTCCTGAGTTGCCATGGCAACGCTGCGAAAAGGGACTCGTTAGGACTTCTTTTGGGTAGTACAAACTTGAGCGTCTCAAACTGCCACGCATGTATAAGCTTAACCATGTTGAATAACCTGAGACTGGGGCAGAAGTGAACATATAAGTCGAAGGAACAGAAAAGGACAGGACAACGTCTCAAACTCAGCTACCACGTTTTATCCTGTCCTTTTTTGTTCCTTCGACTTATATGTTCACTTCTGCCCCAGTCTCAGGTTATTCAACATGGTTAACATTCACAAGTTCGCCTGCACCCTTACTATATTATCTCTGCATAAGCTTGCCTGCTCTGGTGCAGAACGCGAGATCACAAGAAAAATACATACAAACAACAAAAAATTGAACGCCGCCGAAGCACAGGTGTACAGGTCAAATCTAAAACGTTAAAGGGGTACAGAAACGAGATAGACATATTGCTAAATTACCCAAGCATCAAGGAGAATGTAGGGAAAGGTGCTCCAAGCGCCGCATGTGCTGGCATCTGCAGCAGTAACTTTTCTAAAGCAAAAGCCGAAAACACATGGCATCTTGCACGCGCGTTCATCGGCGCTTTATTTTGCTATTTACTTCGAATCTTTTATACGGGGAAGGCGTGCGCGTGCGGCGGGTGGAACACCATTCCCTGCATTCTTTCTGATGCTTGGGTAATTTAGCAATAGGTCTATTGTTTACTCTTATTTCTTTTTTGTATTTTGCATTCCACAGCCCAGAAACACTAGTATAGACTATAGTGTTTCTAGGCTGTCGGCAGAAAAGTCAAGAAAACTAATTTTAAAACGATTTAATAGATTTCAAGTTTGCGCCTGGTCTGTGAAGCTCCGTTTGAATGCCGCCACGTCATCGGCCTCTAAGAAGCAGCACCAGTTCGCGGCAGTATGGCTCGCTCGTGGAGTTACTTAGTCGTAAATGTGACTTGGCGGTCACCACTAACGCGTTTACTCTGTTTTATATTTTAAAGCTTGCACAGTGCTTCCGCAACGTGCATTCCACACCATCAAGATCGCCGTTCTTTGCAGACGTTCGGTAGGAGCTTTATCGGAAAATGCAAAGACCTCTACCAAGCCAACCATAATCCCCCCCACCACCAGGATGCGCTGTGAATAACGCGCTCAGGTACGGCACCCGATGAATACCGCATATATACATAGCTTGCAGGTGTCGCCATTGCTGGGTACTGACGGTTCTTTCTACTTACTTGTTCCCTCGAGCTGCGATGTGAAACTACCACGGTGAACCGAACGCTCGTTGCACATCAAATACCGGCATGGCCGCGAATGACGTAACGGGCAAGCTAGGTTTAGGCCATAGGGCATACAGCCCTCGGATATTACAACTAGGCGATATAGTCAGGCGTTGACGCCACCAAGCGGCAAGGCTCGCAACTACAGTAGCCTCTGCCGTGCAGGAGCCATTGACGTCACGAGCGCGATACGCGATGCGCTTTTCGCTGGCCGATTTTGAAGCGAGAGGTAGAGAGCTTGCGCGGTGACGTCATTCTGTTTCCGTACCCCTTTAATTAAGAACGTGAGCCAAGATACGACGTTTCCGTCACCTTTCACGCGTTCCAAAGTAAAAGAAGAAAAAAACTGTCACCCTTTCCACTATGGTGAAGAAGGAAGACCGGCGAAGCTGCACTACGGTGGGAATGAAGTATTTATAAATGTAAGGATTAAGGTCTGATTAAGTAATTGGTTATTTGGACGATTAAAGGATCAGGCATATACATATACGATCCGGGGTTGTTATTTATTTCGTAACCACAGTGACAATGGCCTTGTGATCGCTGTGGTACATCGCCATAGGGTGTACGCTGACGGCAGGCACGTTCTTCGTGAAGACGAGGTCTATACATGTCCGACGTCTGGTCGTGGGCACTGTAGGTTCGTTCACACACGCAAGCCCGAATCGCTCGAGCATAAACGAAGGGAACCACTTTCCCTCCTGGCGTGCAATGTCAACGTTAAAGTCAGCCGTCAATACGGCAGACGTGCCGTCGCCGAGCATGACCCAGACGAAGACGTTCATCATGAATGCTTCAATGTCTTTCTTGGGCGTCGCGGGGGGACGTACACGACGGCGACCACCGGACCATCGCGCACCTTGACGGAAAGGCTGGAAAGGTTGCCGCCATCTATGAACGACGGCGGCAACCAGATTGCTTGTCTCGTTGCCGCCGTCGCTCATAGATGGCGGTAGCTGTCCAGAGTTTTGTGTAGTTTTGTGTCGACATTTGTTTAGTACCGGACACGAGACTGGGGAAACTAGCCCTTCACAGCTCCGCTGTAAAAAGAACGCGTCGGGACGCCAGATGTTCTGACGTCACCACGCAGAGATAAGGGAAGCCTACCCTACCGGTGGAGGCATGAACCTGGCACTTTAGATTGTCTTGCGGCGTTGAATATAGACGATTTCCGACGTTGAAAGCTGTTTCTTCGCACTTCAGGACTACAAGCGGATGAAAGCTCATCGAAGGTGCAATGAGTAGTGCGATGCTTAGTCTGTTGAGCTTGTACTACCCAAAATGAAGGCGCCAACGATTGTTCAAAGCTTCAGCTCAGGAGGCCGATTGATTACGTTTGGGAGGGGGAGGAGGAGAAGAAGCAGCCCTTATCTTCCAGATGGTATCGGCTCAGCGGTGTGAGGCGACTGAATGTTTGTCTCACGTAGTCTGACGCCACCATAACCTGCAGAACGCTCATGGGATGTGGGCTCCAATAGCGGTTTTGGCGTGTATCGCTACAGTGGCGCCGAACTTTCTTTTATTTTCCCCCAGTGACAACAGCCTAGCGCAAGTCCTATTTTTAATGCGATAGCTACTACTCAAGATTTTTAACTATGTGTAGACCTTTCCAGCGCTTATCACCCAGGCGAAAATGCCGAGTCACTGGGCTGTGGACGCGTGCGCGGCTGCAGAACCCAGGGATCCTGGGTTCGATCCCCACCCCTGCCCGTTTCGATCTGGATGAACATCGTACCGGCGCGCGGTCGTGTATCACTACTGCGTGGTGCCCGTTAAAGAACCCAGGCTAGCGGTTGTACCGCACTGGCTAAATTTCTCATCTACAGCTTAGAGACAAGTCGCCCGTTGAGGCAGACTAAGTTCTAGGCTGTATAAACATACACACACCCCTTTTTTTTATCTCGATACCTCTATGTGTCGCCATCCTCTTCATTACTGGGTCTCAGACAAAAAAAAAAAAAGGCTTCTTGTAGTTTACGAAAGTATGGCATAATGTCCAAAAATAAGCCCTGCATTTATAGATCCATGTTTAACAGTCACGCATTCTAACATAAGATTACCAGAAACATTTTTACAACCTACTTATAGATTTTTAAACAAAAGTTTCCTTGCAGTTCTAGTCGCCCGTGACGGCTCTCGATTACAGTGACGCATGCCCGGATGCAAAGCTCTCGCAAATCGTGACCCACACGAACGTTTCGAAACCATCGGCTTGCCGAAAACAAAGGAATCACTAGTCCTTTTTTTTTTACTTATCACATTTCGCGATACGGATATACATCAACAAGTAAGAACTGCAAAATATACTTTAGAATGCCAATGTAAATGCTGTAAAGACACAAGGAGACAGGCTTTGCCCAACTCACTAAGGCCAAAGAAGTAGTAAAGGCAGGAAAGTGCGTCCGCAGTGTCTCGAGACTTCGAATCAAATAAGGTACAGTTCAACGACCGATCGACCTACTCTACGCGTATTCTCTCCGTGATATCTTAGTTATAAATTATCAGCAGTCTTTTTCTTCGCAATTCAGAAAATATGAAAAGTGAGAAAGGCGGGCAGCTGCAAAATGAGCGTACGGGCGTAAAAACCACAGCTTGAAAAAGCTTAGAAATTCACTCTCAATAACTTAAAAGTCCTAAACTTGAAAATGCAACTTAGCTCTCGATATATATTGTGAGGTGTGTTTGATCTATTCCAGGGTTCGATAAAAATCAGTTTGAGCGTCCTGTCCGCTATCTCTATCTGGGGTTTGCGTTCTCCTGATCAAATTTAGTTTTACCCGGAAACATCCATCGTTATTTTAAAATCGGCATTTATGGAAGAGATTAGTTAAGAAGAAATCCTTTGACAATCTGTCTTTTTTTTTTCTTTTTTTGAAAAGCCGAAGGTTGCTTATGACGACTGGAACAAGAGTTGCCCGAATAAACACAGATGTCAAAGGTTACTCTTTTCTTCTTCTCACTAGATAGACTGCCGTGATCAATGTCCTCCAAAAAAAGAAAATTTCCTAATATTCTTTATTATTTTCTTGACCCATATCAGCCAGCTATGACATACTAAAAGGGGAAGTAGGTGGCGAGCACTCAATCACGTGCGAGGGATGCCACGTGTGAAGGAAAAGCCAAAGCCGGCAGTGACTCGGCGGTCTCCCCTCTTCCTGTGGGGGGCCTGGTGAGACTGTGTTATGGTCTGCCAGTCGGTTGCGGTGACAGCTTGGTGTGAATTCGGTTTAGCGGAACTGTATTGTCCAAACAGCCCGACTCTCTTCTCCCAGCCTCCCTATCTCTTCAGAGGGTAATCTCTGAAGAGATCGATCCCACCACTCATACCCGATTCTTTTTCTTTTTTTTTGTGTGAATCGCCGGTACGATTGGTCAATTACCACGACCCGGCAGCCCCGTACCCAAGGCGCGCTCTTTTACGGCCCTCGAATGAGGGGTTGTTTCATCCCTTCCACCGCAGCTTGATGTGGTAACTGAGACCCTTCATGCAGCACTTTGACTCCTTCTGAGGGGGTACCCCAGGCTTTTCTGTTTTGGCCGCTTCGCTCAACTAACGCGGTTCCTTTCCCTCTTCTCAAAAAGCGATGTTTTTTTACCTCCTTTTTGTGAACAAGCGTCCATATTTTTAAGTAAAGGAAGACCAAACGTAACTTGCGCAGTGCGGTTCTTCTGGATGGTTACATTGGCACAGATTTTCAATCATGTTTGTCACAACAGTTGTCCACGGAAGAACCCAACGGGAATACACACATAAGCAAGACACCGCGGAAACAACTCGACGGAGAGGCGGATACACGAGGCACCGAACTAAGACGTCGGTATGACGAGTTTGTCGAAAGGAAATGGTGTCAAGCGTCACTCAAAGCCGACCTACAGGGAAAACGATGTTGTTTTCTCGGTCAGTTTCACCATCTTCTTGCTCGGGATGGAGTCGGGGATTCATCACTTGTAACTGGTCGGCCGAAGAGGCAAATGACTTTTTTGTATGTTTTGTGGAATACAGAGAAAGACATCTTGCTTTTCTAAGCGTTTTCTTATTTATCTCTGTACGTACAAAAGCTACGCTTTTTTCAATAACACTTTAAAAAAAGTGCTTCGATTTTTTAATTTTTTTTTATTGCTCTTGCTTGTTTTGTTGTTCGTTTTTGTCTGGGAGGGGGAAGGGGGGGGGGATTCTTTTTCGGAGAAGTACCTTTTTTGCACCTACTGCGAACGTCCATGCAAGTGTGGAGTTCTGTAGTGCGCTTGGTTCTAGTTGTCCCTCCAGGTCAGTTATTCCCGAAGTCGTTTATACCTACTTCAAATATTTCGCGTCCCATTTCTTTCGTTTGTTCTTCCATGGTCTGTCGACGCAGGGGAAAAAGTGGGAATATCCGCGAATGAATTTCAGGCGATCCGAAAGCGTTGCACATGCACGAATGCTTAGGACGCTAAACGTCAAAAGAAACGTGATAACGTTGAAAGAAACGTTATTGTCAGTCTCAGTTTCTTCCTGTACATGCGACCTCGAGTAAGCACTAGCATCTTGGAAAGGATCAGCCTTGGACGAGGCAAATAATGGGGTGGTTGGCCCGAGAAGTACATCCGATCAATTTCTTCCAGCTGCTGCCGGTAGTGTACGCTGGGTTCACCCCTAACCTGACAGTTCGGTAGAAGCTACTTGCTCGTTGGACCAGTCGTATGTTTTTCTTTTGCCACGTGATCATGCACCCGCCCATACCCTCGCAGCGAGAAAGTATTTGGTCACGTGATGAAAGGGAGGCGGTTGATTGGTGGGGCAAGCGCGGGAACTCGTTGCACTGCAGTGTCAGCTCTGGGGCGAAGGGAATATGCAGCATGTAGTCGGCGACAGACAGGGATCATGTAGACGTTCCGCCCCGAGCGCCAGCTTTCTGCCTTTGATAACACTTCGGCGCACGCGCAGCCTAAATTTGGCGTTAAGTTTCTCGGTCAAGGCTACAGCTGAATTTTGACGGAAAGGGGCGCTTTAGGGTGACTTAATGTGCGCTGTGCTTAGGATGATGACATCTGACCATTTTGTTTCCGATATTCTTGCTTCTTGTTTGATACGGCACGAGCTCTTGGCATTGAGAGTGCTACGGCGACATTTTGTTACCGGCTCTTTTTTTTTTTGTATTTTTCTTGAGAGCGCGTGCTGCCGGCATCGGGTACCACAAAGATTGGCATCACCCTAAACAAAAGAACATTGAGGCACCCTTGTGCGCTTTCGAAACACACTCGACCCAGGACAAGGTAGACCCAAGACCTAGAGCTACAAAACAAGCATACTGTTTTTGCGAATACTTTCAACATTTTCTACCAAAAAGGTAATAAAATAAAAACTCTTTTTCTGGAATAGCTGAGAGTAAAAATAAGACAATGGCTGCCGCTATAGCAACGCTGGTTACTCTTTTCACTTGATAATAGTTACTGTTCATTCACTTGAGAGTTCACAGTTGTCACCTAAACCTAGCACTACACAGAACATCCTGCAAGACACTCCAAATGATACAAGTACACTATTTTATTTACTTATTTGGGGTTCAATGATTTGGTATGCAGTTTACATACAATCATTCAGGCACTCGAACGCAAGTACGTCGAGCCCTGTGCATTAAGCACTAAGGGGGTCACAATAAAGTATCCGAAATGGAACTCCTTTATGGAACAAACTTTCATCAACGGCGGACGTCAGAGATTGCAAAAGAGCACACTAATTGGCACAATAATTGCATACAATGTAGTATTCACCTTTTTGAATTAGTGAAAATAAATATAGGGTTCCAGTTAGAAACGCGGTGGGCGTCGTCAAAAACTTCTAAATCAGTCAATTTTAGGAAGAGTCGAAGCACTTCGGAAGTGCTGGGATTCGCTGAAGTTCCCAATCGTGTAGCAGACGGAAGGCTGGCGATGCGAAAAACATGGATGATCAGAAAATCATCCGGATTTTGCGTTCGCTCCTTCAGGCTACTAGACATCTAAAGCGCGAATCCTATTTACACCATCGGTGGCTTAAATTCAAAGGGAAATTTGCGGATCGCTTAATGGCGGAACGTTTAATCCTGGATGAAGTTCCCATAATTTTACAAAACGCTATTACGGCTAAGGCACCACAAGACTAAGGTTTCGGTTAGACATTAAAGATAAGCAGATGACTTAAATTATTACTCTATCTTCACTTCGGCGTTCCAGACCTCTGAATGTAATTTCCTTTAATGCCGTCCATACTAAATTTTTACATGGACCTTGTTTTTTTTGTTGTTTTTTTTGTGAAACATTCTTTGTTTAGGTGTTCGGCATTTTGTGAAGCCCAGACAAAAGTATGGCCACGAGGCTCCACAAGGACTGATTGACGGGTAGGAGAGGAGTGAGGTGCTCGACGCTGATTGGTTAACGGGGAGGTCATGTGACCAGAGGGGTAGGCGAGGAGGAACCCGACCACCTGTGCGCACTGAGGAGAGGCTCTGGAAAATGGCCAGGTTTATCAGCCCGATTAGCGCTAGTATCGCTTCATCTTAGGAGCAGCTATCAAGAGTGCACATGGTCTGCGTTAAACTATCTGATGATGAGCGCCGTGAACGTAGTCGTCTGGCGTCTGCAAACTCAGAGTATCGCTAAACATTTGCGACGCTAGAACGTTTTCCGTATGCAACACAGCTGCCTAGAAATTTGCCATTTTTTTGTCATAAATATAAAAGCGTTTGTCAGCGTTCCTTTATAACTCTGTCGTCTCAAATTGTCAACATCTGAAGCTCACAGACGTGACCACGAACCGATGTAGTGACGTGTGTGTAATATATGGATATACAGGGTTCTCCCCAGGAATTTCTGAGAGGTGGACATTACCTGGGGGAAGGGGGGGGGGGGGGCGTTAGTTAGTATTTTTGTTAGGTTTTTTGGTTCGTCGCATGTTTATCCCCCACCCCGGACACTGCCGGAAAAGGAAATAAAGGAGGAAAAGAAACACGCCGAGCGCCTGCGCCCTTTGTTTGAAGCAGTGTGACAGTGGCGGCAGTCAGCGATGCGATAGCGAACGATAACGTGGCGATGCGCGGACCTGCTGAGTACGACGGCGACGGTCTGCAGCCATGTGCGCAGGCAAGATCGCATCGTCATCCCGCGACATAAAAAAATTACACCATCTTCCCGAGGGGAACCATGGAGGTGATGCGGAGCATCGTGTTGTTTCCGAGGAAAGAGTCAGTTGCGTGCTGACGTCGAGAGATGGCGCCACCGACTGCCCTAGCAGGATACCCCCTACGCTAGCCTTCGTCGCGGCTCGTGGCAGAGAAACTTAGAACGCTCGCCGTTTATTTTTTTCACTACTTGAAGGAGAGGAGACTAGAGGAGGAGAGTTGCGCGTGCGCGCGCGGTGTGAGAGAAGCGAACGCACGCGCAGTGCACGCAGCTGGTAGAGAGAGCGAGCGGAGAGAGTAACGCGCAGCTGTTGGAGAGAGGGAAGGAGGGAGAGTTGCGCGTGCGTAGTGCGAGTGCGGACTACGACGCCGACGCCAAGGCCGCGGGACATAGGCCCGAGCAAGAGATGCTCCGCATCTAAAAAAATCGAGAGGTGGGCGGTCAGTTGGAGCGGTGGCGGCCAGTCGGAGTGGTGGGCGGCGAAGCCACTGCCGCCCACCGTGGGGAGAACCCTGTGGATATATAACTGGAAGAATGAGAACGGCCGGGAGGTCCTTCAGTTGTTCCGCCTCCAGCGCGAGCTTCATACCTTCGGCAACGTTTCGGTGTCTCGTGGGCCTCAAGCGCGCACGCGCAGCCAGAGCAGGGCATCAGGCAACGCGCGCGTGCTTGAGGCAAGGCATTCGAAAGAGACGACCTGCCGTTCTCAATGTTTGTCAGTGACTAGATCCTGGCTCAGCGTTTAAGCTATTTTCTTCCTGCAGAATAGAAAAACAAACACGTCCTAAGAAAAGGAGAAAAAGGTCGAAATTCGTTTTGTCGACGTAACATCTTTATTTGGGCGATGACCATCACTGCCATCCCTCACTCCTTTTTTAAGGTCACGTGTGCATTGGTTATTCTTCCTGGGACGCTAACAACACTGTGCATTTGGCATCGCATAGTAATGTGAGAACTTCAAAAACGATGTCTTGGAATATGTCCGGCAGTCCCATCGCCCAGTGGCAAGCTGTCCGGTCAGGGAAGATCGACGTTTTTCCACAGTTCCATGACCCGGGATGAGCCGGTCTTGACGGCGATCCACTCCTTCATCCGCGCCACGTCATCCTGAGAGAAGTGTTCTCTCCAGTCGCCAACGATCCCCTTCCGGCAAAGACTTCCGGTGATAGGCTTCCGAACGTCGCTTCCGGCACCTCCGCTGAAGTTTGGCAACGTCTTCGGGACGTACTCTTGCGGGAGATCCAACATCCGGTCATAATAGGACTTGCCTCGCTCGCGCGTCTCCGACTCCTTCATGCCGCTGAAGCTTATGGCTTCCATCACCGAATTCAAAACGTCCGCGTTAGTTCGAAGCCGCCGTCCGTGCTCCTCTCCCAGGAAATCGGCAATCTCGAGTACCTTACCCTTCGTGTCAGCCTTGAGGTCTTCGTAGGTGACCGTAAAGACGTTGGGGGCGTTTAGATGCTCGTACCAGGACAGAAGGTGGCTGAAATAGTCACCGAAGTCGACTTTCCCGTCCAGAAACATAGTCAGGAAGTCCCCAAACTTCCCGTCTTTGAACTCGTACGTTGACACCCGCTTGGTATGATGAAAAAAGGACACGCAGACGTCGTAAGGATTCCTGCAGATGAATACGTACTTTGCGGCGGGCGAGAATTTGGCCATGTCGAAAGCGAGGTGACATCTAATGGCGCCGATGCGTGGCAGATTCGCGGCGGCTTGACCGCCGAACACCTCGAGCATGGCGTCTTTTATAAACGCCTCCGTGCCATCACTTGGTGGCCGACCGTCGTTGAGGATGCTGTAGACGATGCGTTGCAGCCACGCGGTCCCGCTTTTGGGATAGCCGACGACCAGGATGTCCCCGTCTCTGGGCTTGTAAGCCATCGCCGACCGAATGTTGTCCTCGTGGAAGAAATTGCTCACGTAAAGGCCTTCCACGATATGGTAAGCGTGGGCGGACATGATGACTCGATGCGCTCTTTCGGTGAACTGAGTACTCTACTTCGCGCGATGCGTGATTTAAGTGAACGTTGGGTGCGCGTGGTTAGAGTCCCTCCATCCGGTGGTAATTTGCGCGAATGGAATGGATGCGTCTTCCTGCCGTGAGAGCGTCGTTTGCGAGAGATCGGAAACACAGAAGGTCGATGGCTGCTGCAGCTGCGTACTGGGTCACGCAGTGTTTGAAGCAAAACAGCGAAAGGCTCACCGGATGTTCGAGTATTTGAACGCATCATGGGACCGTCTCATCGTATAGTCAGAAACTTAACAAACGCAGAATATGGCTTATTATGTTCACGATTCTTGCTTACTGATTATGTCTTCATTCATTCATTCATCATTCATTCTTTTTTTTTCTTAAGGCACAAGAAAAAATATTCACTTGGAATAATGGCATGCAAGCGAAACATTAAAAAAAAACTCAGGAGAAAATGGTTTATGCGAAGACATTGCCATACACAAAACATAAGCAATAAAGCGAGAGATATTCGGAGTATTTTATGACGTACTGAGTGTGATTATTTCTGCGTTTAGAAATGGAGATAAGAGGAACGTCAGAATGTCAGCTTTGGTGATGTTGGTCCAAGGACGCGATGACTCCAGGTTTCCACTAAATTGACGCTGGCAATTTCTAATCCTGGTTGGGAACCATGCGAGGGAGCCACCGAAACATATCGTCGTCAATACGCCGGTATTGAACCATCTGACACTGAATTTCATCGCGCAACCCGTTACTGCCGAGTGGAGTTGAAACGCGCCTCGGAAAGGAGGGAGGTATATGTATCCCATCGATGGTCACATTTTTAAAGGTTGCAAAGATGGTAGCATCATTCTATATTCAACCCATTCAACGAAAGCCAATCCCCCAGGGCCCGTTTGCTCGAAGCCGGTTAACTTTGACCGCGGTAAAAATGTTAACCGCAGTTCCCTACGAGCGGGAATTTAGGTCACGTGACCGGTAGGGTAAGGACGGCGGGGAAACATGGCGGTGCCCCTGCGAGCGAGCGTCGCTTGCTTTGGAATGAATATGTCGTAGTGGCTGCAATATCGGGCGCGTTAGTCGGCGATGAATGGGGCAGGAGGCTTTAACTTTGCCTTGCCTCACTTAAATCGCAAAGCATAAGCAATGACTTAGCCGCATTTTCTTTTGCCAAACATGGCGTTGAAGGTGTTCCATACTTTGTTAAGCTGCGTGCTTTTGTCAAATGATTCGTAGTGCTCTAAATAGCGTTCTACGTTGATATCCGGGGCGTGCTTGCTTGCTTGCTCTGTAACGTTGCTTTGTCCTTTCGGTATTTGGTTAGAAGCGTGGTTCTTTGTTCCCATGGCGAGAGAAGGTGGGTATCAGGGGTTGGGGTGTCTCCCCTCACCTGTCGTTTGTCCGTGGCTTCTTCTGTGTCCTTCGTCAAGAATTTCGATGAGCCCTGGTATTCCCCTTGGTTTATGTTTTCCCTCACGTGGCGTCTAAAGTTGTCTCATATCACCGTAAGGGTAGTGCGCTTGCTTCGTGAGTCAAGGGTTAGTGCCAGCGCTATTGGGAAGTGGTCGCTACCCCAGGCATCCTCTCGGACGATCCATTCGAGTCGGTCGATCGTGTCTGGCGAGGCCCAAGCCAGGTCAAGTACTGTGTCCTGTTGTCTGGCGCTGATTCCGTACCGTGTCGGAATATTCATGTCGTTGACGAGTGTCATATCCGCTTGCTCTTGCGCGTCGTATAGCTCGGTACACCTCGTCAAGGTCGTCTTTGAGCCCCATGCCGCTGTCAGGTTCGTCCGGGATGGTGAGAGGAAGGCTCGGGAGACTGAGACAAATGCATGAATAAAAAATATACTCAAGTCAGGAAGTAAATAAGAAAAAAAAATCAACGTTAGAGAAGCAAAAAAAAACATTCGACCGTTTAAGCACGTTTGGTAGTCCGTATAGTCACCCCTGGTGTCGTAGCTCGGACCGCGACGTCGAGAGGGGTGTTAGTTATCTCGGGTCCGGATGCCTTGATCCCGGGACGGAGCCGATTGCGCTGATGGTCACGGTGCTGAAGCCGGGACGGAGCCGATTGCGCTGATGTTCAGCTTCCCTGCCGCCTGGATGGAGCCAGGCACGTTGATTTTCAGAGCGTTGAAGCCGGGACGAAGCCGGTTACGTTGACCAGACTGACGCCAAGACGGAGCCGGGTAGCGCACCGTTCGAGCAGCCGACCGTCGCGGCTCTTGGTTCAGCTTCGAATGCCTCTCGCACCCGCGATACCGATCTTCTTCCCCTTCACTTCTCTTTCTTCCTTTTCTTTTCCAAAATCATGACATCACCCCACAAACCAAAAAGGTTGTAACAAACTTCTATCTTGTCCATTTCTTCTCTTCTGGGTACCATCACAACATCGCTGACCACAACCGAGAAAGGCGAGCTTTTGTCACAACACTTTCACAACACACACCCCACCGAAGATCACGCCAGCACCCAGCCGTTGTTAAAATGTCGCACCATTTCGCATTTTTACCGAAAAAAAAAAAGACTTACAAACGAAGAATTTCTGATTCGTACTTCAATCATACACTAAAACACCACGTCGTAGGTCGAACTGTCGAACTTATTATTCTTCAGAAAATTTTATCCGATAAGCGTACAACCAAACAAACACACACACACACACGCGCGCGCACACACACACACACACACACACACACACACACACACACACACACACACACACACACACACACACACACAAAAACTAACTTATAAGAACCTACAACTCTGACCAGCTACGAAGGTTGGGACCTGTTAGAACCTAAGTCGATACTGACAGTGGCTCCTCGATGTCGCTGACGTATGTACGGATTTGAGGCACGCACCTCTCAATCAGCTCAGGTCAGTGAACCATCTCCCTCTTGAGAGGCTATCTAGAGCCGGCTTAAAAAGTCTGCGCCCACGTTATCCCTACCTCTGATATACTCTACGTCGAAACTGGGATGTTGCAACGCCATGCTTCATCTCTTTACCCGACTATTCGTGAGTCTTGCCTTGTTGAGAAATTCTAGCGGCTGATAGTCAGTCGGGACGCAAAATGTCCTACCGTACAAAAATAGCTTAACCAACTGCCCAAACCAGCGCTAGGCATTCCTTTTCCATGGTGGCGAAGTTCTTTTTCGAGCTAGTCCGTTTCCGACTGGCATATGCTACTGGGTGCAGCATATCCCTTCCTTCTCCTGCAGTAACACTGCACCCAAACTTGCTTCTGACGCATCAGTGCGTAATACAAATTCCTTCTCAGAAATCAGGATTTGGTGGACAGCAGAATCGGTGGCTGGTCCAACCGTCTTTTTAGCTCTGTGAAAGCCTCCCCTTTCCTCGCGCCCCACTCGACACCATTAGGTGCTCCCTTTCTAGCCAGGTCTACCAACGGTGCTGCAACTTCTGCGTTCGGCACAAACTGCCTGTGGAATCCTGTTAGTTCGAGAAGCAAACGAACTTGGCGTTTCGTTTGCGGTCGTGGTGCATCTTGGATCCCTTCGATAATTTGTGCATCCGGAGCTATATTACCCATTTTAATTTCATGTCCAAGGAAACTAATTTCTTCGAATCCAATCTGACATTTCTTCGGTTTTACTGTGATGTTCGCTGCTCGTAGACGTTCAAAAATGGTCCTGAGCGTCTTTATATGGTTTTCTCATGAACTTGTTGCAACTAGGATATCGTCAATGTAGTGATGCGCGTCCCCATCTAGCAGCTTATGCATCAGCTTTTTAAACGTAGCAGAGGCGGTCTTCAGACCGAACGGCATAAACTTGAACTGATAATGTGTCTTGCCGACCAGACCTGGCGGGTCCGTCGTCCGAGCGGACGTTTCCTCTCTTCGGCGTCCTTGAGACGCATCACCTTGGGGCCGCGGCAGAGTTTTCTGGAAAGTTGCCTGCAGGGTACTCGAGTTTCTCGGTCGAGGCTACAGCTGAATTTTGGCGGAAAGGGGCGCTTTAGGGTGACTTCATGTGCGCTGTGCTTAGGGTGATGACATCTGACCATTTTTTCCCGATGTTTTTGTTTCTTGTTTGGTACGGCACGAGCTCTTGGCATTGACAGTGCTACGGCGACATTTTGTTACCGGCTTTTTTTTCTGTCGTATTTTCCTCGAGAGCGCGTGTTGTCGGCGTCGCGTACTACAAAGACTGGCGTCACCCTAAACAAAAGAACATTGAGGCACCCTAGTGCGCTTTCGAAACACACTCGACCCAGGACAAGGTAGACCTAAGACCTAAAGCTACAAAACAAGCACAGTGTTTCTGCAAACACTTTCAAACATTTCTACCAATAAATAGAATGGAAAAGTTTTTTTTTCTGTTTTAGTTGTGAGTAAAAATAAGACAATGACTGCCGCTCTAGCAGCGCCGGTTGCTCTTTTCACTTGATTATAATTAGTGTTCATTCACTCGAGAGTTCACAGTTGTCACCTAAACCAAGCACTACACAGAGCCCCTTGTAAGACGCTCCAAATGATAAAGGTACACTATTTACATTAGAGTGCAATGATTTGTTGCGCTGTTTACATACAATCATTCAGGCAGTCGAACGCGAGTACATCGAGCACTGTACATTAAACACTAAAGGCGTCACAATGAAGTATCCGAAATGGAACTCCTTTCTGGAAGAAACTTCCAGCAACGGCGGACGTTAGGGATTGCACAGTAATTGGCAATATAATTACCTAAAATGTTCTATTCAC